>JAYMTN010001795.1:0-12100 GCA_036897425.1 Erodium trifolium
CATGTACGTTTTTGAAGGATCTGGCCAGTCCGCACTAATGTACCATTTGTCTGCACTTCTCAGGGTACCCGACGCTCACTTGCAATATGAGCGCCTCCCGGATTTCTCCACCTACGGCCGCATAAGGCATCTGGTCACGACCTGCCCCATGGAATCAAGGACTGACACATCCTCGGCCTCCATATTTGACCTCTCCTTGATGCCTCCGGAGGCCCATAATTATGCAACGACGTTCGGAGAGACTGGTCGGATCTCATCCGGCCTCAGAAACTCCTGCCTAGCCTGAGGTAGTTGGTCTGTCTGCCAGACTTTTGGCCGCTACGCCCTAGACAGCTTAGCCTAATACATGATCTTCCGCCTAATGAAGCAATGTGCCCTTGGAGCAAGAAGCACATGACCCTCCGCTTTCCCCCTACCCCTTGGGATGGGAACGGGGTGACATAAAATCTCCTGCTTAATATGGAGTGGGAACTGGAGGTCTTTACAACCACTCAGAAGGTGTTCCAGTTCATCGAAGGACTTGCAATCTCATAGGGAGGAGGATGTGTGTGTTTAAGTGGGGAAACGGGGCAAAATCAAGCCTTGTCCTCCAGGCATGAAGTCTGTTATGCTCTCCTTGATACAAAAATTAGGGCGTTGGACAACATCCCCTACCATGCCGACAATGTTGAAAAGCCCAAAGGGGCAGGATGTGAGGTCTGTGAAGCAGCCTCGCCAAGGTCAGTGAGTCCCTCGGGGACCCACGGGGTGCTGTGGAGGAGACACACCCGTTCCATTATGCTTAGACACAACTCGATCTCAAGTATCCTCCTTTTTCTAGGGACCTCCTTGACTATTCAGCATCATTCTCACCTCCCCATAAGTCTCCATCAAGAGACCAACTTGCTTTTTAGGCAATATAGATCAACTCGAGTCAAGTAAAAACAAAATAAAACCAAAAATTGATGTACAACCACATGAAAATATTGATACACTCCCTACATTTACATACAAGGTATGCATTTTGGACCTATTCAAAATTATATCTCTCATTTTCTATTATGTCTTCCTTTCTATTCCAAATTACTCCTCTTGATAAAATTTTCACGATAAGCTAAGATAAAAAATCCTGGTAGAGAATTTGAAGAAGTAAAAGCAGAGCATATAGAATGGGTTTGGGCTCTACGATTCCCGGCAGTCGTTGGCCCATGAGGCCCAATATGTGTTTTTCTGACCGGCTTCAACCCCTAAGTTGAGTTCCCATCCTTCTTCTCCCAAAACCCTACCCTCTTTCGTGATCTACGGTCACTGGTAATTTCTCTTTTCTTTGTATTTGTGAATCATCAAGCTCCATTTTCTGCGTATGTTGTTTGATCTCTGATCGCCACTACACAGGTGTGGTGTTTTTTGTCGGCACTGAGGAGTTCGCAGCGGTAGCGAGAGAGAAATGGCAAGCCAAGCGGCTAGTTCTTTCAATGGCAACGTGAAGGTATTGCTTTCAGTACTCATGTTTTTGCTGTGCATCTCTGTATCTCCAATGAACCATTTGTGTTTGTATCTCAAAACCCAACTCGATG
Source organism: Erodium trifolium (assembly GCA_036897425.1). Classification (NCBI taxonomy): domain Eukaryota; kingdom Viridiplantae; phylum Streptophyta; class Magnoliopsida; order Geraniales; family Geraniaceae; genus Erodium; species Erodium trifolium. Next base: position 1,557 of record JAYMTN010001795.1, read on the forward strand.
TATGCAATTATTAGCTGAAGCAAGCACGCTAGGTGTTTGTGAAATTTTGGCCTTCTGATGTGGTTTCTGTTTACCCATTTGCGTTTTTTCCCTTCAATTTAGAATTTTTAGTGTTGGGGATTGCATATCAATTTCAGTCCTTAGTGTGTAAGACTGTTATAGTACTATAGGCATTCTTCAGAATTTCATGTCGTGCATTGGCTGTAATTTTTTAGCTTTAACCCATCCGTTTATTGATTTGGGTTAGTTGGATTTTGTTCGTTTTGCTGCTTATGAATAGTGGAGATGGCAATAGTTGAATCCTGCAACATAGAATTGCTTCTCTTAGTGTGATTAGTTGGATTGAGGGGATTCATGTTATTTGTGGTTAATATGCTAATAGCTCATGTTTTTAGTTAATACTATTAGATTTTGCTTTTTGTGGAAGTCTCTGATTATAGCTGTTACTAGTGGATCGTTATTCTTTTCCTCGTGTATCCTATGAAAGCTACCTAGAGGGTGGTTTTGTAGCATAGAGGTGAATGCCTGTTTCTGACTTCACTGACTTGATAGTTGATAGTTGATACCCAAATGAAACAATAACTGAATGTGATCTTTTGATATTCATGCAGAAAGCACTTGCTGGTCTGAGGCGTATAAATTTGGATGGTTTACGATGGAGAGTATTTGATGCCAAAGGCCAGGTTGTCCACTACTTTTAACTCCACACGGTGCTTTTAGGTTTTATAAACTGTTGGACTATTGTTCCGTTTTTGTCTTCTGACTCGAGTAAAAGCTTAGTGCGATTCAATGCTTGTTTCAATTTGAAGCTGGTCTTTCTTCTCCCTCTAGAAGAGATATTCCCGGTCAAGTCTGTAAATTTCATGGAATGAAATGTTACCGGGATGAAGCTGTGCAGTTCAGTAAGGGTTAACACTATGTTACTTTCTACTAGGTACTTGGTAGATTGGCATCCCAAATAGCTACTGTGGTTCAGGGCAAGGATAAGCCAACATATGCACCTAATCGTGATGATGGCGACATGTGCATTGTGGTAAATGCAAAGGATGTCTGTGTCACAGGAAGAAAATTAACGGATAAGTTTTATCGCTGGCATACTGGGCAAGTACTACTGTTTTTATTATCGATTGTAAATTGCTTTAATATTGACAAGTTTATTGTGATTATCACAAATGTAAGATGAACTGAGTTTAAATTGAGCCTTGATAAATATAAAGATTGATTGATATCATCCATGCCTGCATGCAAATTGAGTTCTTTCAGTGAAAAGGGGGAATTATAATTTCATTCATGTAGTTTCTTCATTCCCAGAAGTCATTCTTGTTATGTTAATCCATTTTTTTTTTGTCCGCGATAAAAATGTGACCTACTGCAGGTATGTTGGTCATCTCAAAGAAAGGAGCTTAAGGGACCAGATGGCAAAGGACCCTACAGAGGTCATCCGTAAAGCTGTTCTGCGCATGCTTCCAAGAAACAAATTGCGTGATGTTAGTATCGTATTAAATTAATTACATTATTCACTTCAAATATGAGTCTTATGCATTTTTGGTTTGCGCCGTTCTCATTCTTGCTTCTAAAACTTGTAATTTATCATCCTCATGCAACTGATAATCTCTCCGTTTCAAAATAAGAGTCCAGATTCCCATTTTGGAAGAATCGATGATATTAGTGGCACTTCATGCATAACTAACCAAAAATGAAAATGGTCACGCTCATTTAAGAACTTTCAAAAAAAGTGAACACTTTATTTTGGGGAATGGAGGAAATTGTTCTTTGTATAGACATGGATGAAGATAGAGTTTGGATAACCTACTAGAGTCAATCCGATATCTTAGTTTGGTAATGGAAGAGACATCAACAGTTCTTATATCTGCATCTTTACAATCCATTTTAGAAATAAGATCTTCTGTACTTTTCAGGTATGTTTTTAGTATCATTTTTTTTTGGTTTATCATTTTAGAAATAGTATCGATTTTTAGTTTATTGGATAAAGGATTGCTTTGGTAATTTTCAATTTGACTCATATTCATTGAGGGAAACTAGCTTTTTGATTAGATTATTGTTGATGCTTGTGGATGCAGGATAGAGATCGAAAATTGAGAATATTTGCTGACAGTGAGCACCCCTTTGGAGATCGACCCGTTGAACCTTATGTCATGCCTCCTAGGAAAGTACGAGAAATGAGGCCCCGTGCTAGACGGGCCATGGTTCGGGCCCAGGTCAAGTCTGAGCAGCAGGAACAAGAGGCTGCTAGTGATCAAAAGAAAGGCAAAAAGAGAGAAAAGAAGCAAGTAGATGCATAGATGTTTTACTGATATTCAACCTTTAAACATCTCCATAAATGTGGACATGAAGTAACTCTTGCTTGAATCCTAGTCATTGCAGGGCCAGTTGAAACTTTATTTGAGTATTGAGTTGGGAAAATTGCGAAAATGATCCTCATGTATGTGTTTTTGGCAACTTGTAATCCTGACGAGGAAACTTGTGCCCTTGAACTTTCATAAATTTGTACCGTTCGTCAGAGCTAACTTGCTTGAATCCTAGTCATTGCATGGCCAGTTGAAACTTTATTCGAGTATTTAGTTGGGAAAACTGCGAAAAAGGATCCCATGTATGTGTTTTTCGCAATTTGTTTGAACTTTCATATTTTTGCACCGTTTGTCAGAGTTAAATAATTGATGAAAAGACTTATTTACCCCTTATTTCTTTGCCTACTTCGAGTCAAACGTGAGAGGAAATGTTCTGTAAACATTCTTTTCAATGTTAGGGCATAATTGGAGTTTTTAAAAACTTCGGAGGTCATGCGTATGGCACATGATCCATTTTGGATCAAATCCGTGTGCGAGAAAATAAAAAAGAAGCTTCGGGGCTACAAGTTGCAAGGGTTTTTTCTTCGGGACTGTTCAGTTTGTGTAACATGGTTTTTGATATGGAGTCAGTTTTGACCAATATTTAGTTTGAATGAAATAATTAAAACACTTTTTCGGGAAATTTGCTGGAAATGTTCACAAATACCACACCTTCATATAAATTTGCCAAAAAAATTACACATGAAAATCCTATCATCTTAAATCCACATGTAAATGTGATGAACACAAAAGAAAAAGGTTCCACTGAAGAAAATAAGTTGCAGAAAAAGAAAGTGCATGCAAGGAAAGCAAACATGCTAGGTCCATATATCTCCCTAATACTGAGTTATTCTCACAGTATAGGCTTCTAGTCACTTGAAGCTCCATCATCTTTATCTTCATGCTCAGCAACAAGCTTCTCTATAAACCTTCTTTGTTCACCTTCAATCACAGATTTTCTTGATTGATCACCCCCACTTTGGCCATCATTCAGTACGGGATCTGATTGGCAGAGGACCAGAGCAACACCTAATGTTTGGAAAGAACACAGAAGTAATTGTCATTACAGGAAATGCACGAGACATTAATTAAAGATGAAGGAAAAGAAGAGGCTGCATGATTGGAATATTAAGATGCCATGGAACACAGAACTGAACCCCTAACATCAAAGGAAAACTAGGAAATTGAATTATGAATCCTCTATCTGATTATTTTTTTTATCATCCTGGAAACAAGAAGGGAGATTGATGAGATAAAGAATTGTGCTATGAACATAATTGCACACATGAAAAATCGAAGGGATAATATAACAAAAGTACACTAACCTTGTCACCTTTCCTAGTTAACTACACTAAACTTCCCACTTTCTCACCTTACTTTTAAATGGTAATAAATGAAAAAATACCCATGCGACAATTTAGGGAACTCGGGCATAATTTGCTTTACCAGCAGCATTTTCTTAAAAATTAAGGTTATTTTTGTCCTTCACTACCAAAATAGAGTAAAGTGAGATAATTTGAAGGTTTGATGTAGGTGAATGAGAAAATTTAAAAAATCAATGTAGTTAAGTGAGAAATGTGACAAGGTTAGTGTAATTTTGGGAGATTATCCTAAAAGACTAATGCAACATACCATACGAAACACAGCCATAGGAAACTTATAACTACATGTTCTCACTAAACAACTGGTTGATTCCCCGCAATGAGTATTAATATATCTTTTATGTATGGATAAGATTAGGGTTTTAAGAAACGCTAGACACTAGTCGGGCGGATATGACCTTCGGGGATTACTCGGGGACTAGTGGGGGATTTTTACAACACTGGATAAGATACTTGCATAATTGCTACATGAAAAGGAGAGTGCAATTTTAACATAACAAAATAAGATGATGAGAAGTAAGAGTATGGTATGTTCGTCAATATAATACCTTCAGGTGTACATCTCCTGCCAAAAGCATGCAAACCTACATAATTTGCTTTCACTGCTCCACTGTTGTATACCAAAAGGGTGGGAAGATTTTGATCTGGATAGTTAGGAATGCAATCTGTAGATATAATCTTAACAAATTTTGTTGCAGGGTATCTTTTTGCCAGTTCTTCCAGAGATCCTAGCAAGACCCCACACTGCTGAATCCTATCAGAACAAAAATTCAATACACCACACAACAACAATTCAAATGAGCCTGAAGCAACACTTATTGGGAAAACAATGACACAAATCAGATTATTCGAATAATTATACCCGTCCTTGTAGAGAATCACCACAACCCAAACATCAGGAGGGGCTTGTGACACCTCACGAACGAAATCAGATCCAGAAATAGGAAGAACTGATCCAAACCTTATAACTTTAGCTTCTTCTCTAAGCTCAGACAATCTCTTCCTCCTATAAAGAGAAACCATACAAATGATTGTAACAAATATTTAAAGGAAACAACACTTTCAACAATTATCAATGCTTGATCATATCAAATCTTAAATGAAAAAAAGTGAGCTCCTTTTAACCTCAGGAACAAAGTTAGACAAAACCCAGTTTAGATTATCTTCAATTTAAATGAAATAACAGAACAAATCAGATAAGATTATCTGCCAAACAGAACATACTCAGTATGACAAGCAAAAAATAACCAAAATAACCAAAATATCATCATATCTCATGGATGATTTTCTACAGTGAGCTCAAATCTTCGAATTTACTTGATTCGTGACATTCGTTCAAACCCCAAAGCGGATCGGGAAAGATAAAATGATCCCAACCCCAGATGCAAAAATCGATTATGATTTGGAACAGAGGGACGAACCTGTACTCTTCGAGGAAGCGGTCATCGTCGAGGTCGTCTTCAAGATCTTCTAGCTCGTCCTCGTTTTTGTTATCGATCCAGGACTTGTCTTTGGGGATGGAATCAGAGTCAGGAGCGGGAGAGAAGGGATCGGGCTTGAAGACTGGGGGCTTTTCCGGGAGGTTGCCGAGTTTCCTCTGAATATCGTCCCACTGCGTCGACGCGCCTTCCACGTCCTTGTACACGAAGTGATAATCCGCCATTTCTTCTTCTTCTTCTTCCTCGCTTCGATGCTCTCTCTCTCTCTGATCTGTGATACTTAGCTTTTGATACATGAAAAAGCCTATGGACTTCTATACATTGGGCCATAAAATTAAGCCCACATCCCAATTCGGCCCACTTTCAAATTAAGCCCATATTCCAACTCGGCCCACTGAGTCCTCGACCGAGTCATAAGCGGGACTCAGCCGACTCGTCTCGTCTCCATCTTCACTATATACACTGGTTTGGTTTCTTAATAAACTCCACAGCGAAGCGAGAAGACGAAGAGGAACGATATGGGTTCGGTGGAAGCGGTGATCACCCAAATCCAGGGCCTGTCAAGCGGCGCCGGAGATGTATCAGTCCTTCACAATATCTTGAGACAAGCCGAAGACTCGCTCCGCGCTGAGTCAACTCGGCTGGCTCCGTTTCTGGACCAACTCGACCCCTCCAAGCACTCTCTCGGCTACCTCTATGTCCTGTAAGTTCCGATTCGCTCGCTTAATTCCATTAGGGTTTCAGCATGCTCTGTGCTCGAGTCTCTGTGTAGCGTGTGGCGTGGATCACAAAAATCCGGTCAGGACCTTGTCGCTCTAGGATTTTAGGGTTTTGGAGAATTCGCTAACGGTAATGGCTGTGTTTGATCGATAGAGATGTGGCTGTATATTGTGTAAACCTGTAGGTTTTGCTCGCAATAACAATGCTGTTGTTATAAGTTGTTGCTTTGTTATCTAAGCTTCATGGAAGTGAGAACTGGAAAGGGAAAAGAAAATTGATTATACTACATTGTAAAATTGTTGTATTAGGCTGTTTGTTGATAGATTTTTGTTTTGCTATGGAAGTTATAAAATTTCTGGCCTTTCTGAGCTATAATTTGGCACTGATTGAAGTGATGTGCATCCTGAGTTGCTTGATTGTTAAGGCATGTATGTTTGGCTATCTTTGTTCGAGAGTTTGTTGAAGTAATTGAGTAGTTATGCCTTAGTTGGTTTGTATTCTATACATTGCTGCCACTTAAGGTATATGTTTTTGGTATTGATTTTGGTCCCGGAAGAGAATATTATGTCTATCTGTATTTTGCAGAGATGCATGCACATCTGGTCGTATCTCAAAGGAGCAAGCGAATACGGTGGTTGTGGCCATTGCCAAATTTATCAGTTCTTGTTCTGTTGAGCAGATTCGTATGGCGCCCGAAAAGTGTATGTTTCCTCGACTTTTAATTATGGAACTCATTTATTGCCTCTGTTTGACACACAATTGATGTCAATTTGATAAATTTGCAGTTACAAGCATATGTAGGAGGTTGAAGGACCAAGTAATGTTGCTTGAAGCTCCTTTACGGGGTGTAGCTCCAATGCTGACTGCTGTTCGGAAGCTTCAGACTTCCCCTGAACATTTAACTATTTTACATCCAGATTTTCTTCTTTGTTTGTCGGCAAAGTGCTATAAAACTGGGTTTTCATTGTTGGAGGATGACATATTTGAGATTGACAAGCCAAGAGATTTTTTTCTCTACTGTTATTATGGGTAAGTCAGTTAGTTTTCTGTATATGTCATGTCAAAACTTTTGAGGAATCTATTCCGGCATTAGCTTCTGATGAGTTTCTTTGTTTCACTTGGAGGGATCTGAGTATAGAGTAACATGGTTTTAGTATTTCTGTGAAAGCCTTTTCTTCCCCTGTTCTATTTTTGTTTATGATTAAGGCGGTTAGTAAGTTCTAATTTGGAAACTAGGCAACTAGATGCATATATCTCTTCTGTTTTCTACTAATTATTGATGTGTAGGAAATTTAAATACTACTATCTAACTGGCAGGATATTCCAGTTTGTTTACTTCGTAAGGAATATGTTTGAACCAATGTTTGGAGAACCCTTAATTCCCTTAATTTCTTCAGAGAAAACATAGTCTAGCTGATAATAATGCAACTGCTCGGTAACAGTAATTATTATTTCTATAGGATGCATTTCACAGCTCTTCGCTGAGATATTGCTTCAGGCTCTTCAAGAGATTTGACCAAAGTAAAATGTTTTTCTCATCATGTCGCTAGACCTTGCCTAATATCATGGCTACCTGATTTCGAAAATCTTTTGTATTCTTGTGTAAGATGTGGAAATTCTGATTGGTTAGGAAGCATCTTATGTTTTGTTTTAGATGTAGTTAGAATTCCATATGCATGCCTGTTGTTTGTTAAGGAGTGTTGAGGATTAAAATGTTTGACATTGGTGGTGAAAAAGATTAAGCTAAAGAGAAAAGTTAAACCCAACCAACAGGAAAGGTCACTTACATGTGGATCGTTTTTAAAATTTAACATGGCTGATTTATCACTTCAAGTATACTTTTAATGACAATGGTTTTCATTCTAAAATGGTCATAGGGGGATGATATGCATAGGACAAAAGTGTTATCGCAAGGCATTGGAGCTTCTACACAATGTATGTATTTACTTAGAACTCACTCACAGATACTTTGTTTCCCATAACACCTACACCTTATTTTGCCTGTTGATTGCTTATTGCTAATTTTCAGGTTGTCACTGCCCCAATGTCTACAATGAGTGCCATAGCCATTGAAGCGTATAAAAAATACATACTGGTCTCACTCATTCACCAGGGACAGGCATGCTATATTCTTTCCCTTCTACTTTGCATTATAAGTGTTTGGCATTGAGAATGTATTCTTTAAAGAATGCATGGTGTAATCATTTCACAATTAAGTACTACTACTTTATAAAAGCAAGTATGTTAGTTATTATTATTACATCCCACTTTGTTCTTTTTGGACTTTTAAGTTGAACTTTTGAGTAGGACTTAGGGGTACTGATATGAACTGATAAACTCACATGTAATGAGAATGCAACTACCTTTTATAACCATTCATTTCTGGTCAAATCATATTCATATTAGATTGACTTTTTCAATTATTTTGAGAGGTAGATAAAGTAATCAACAATGAATTGTGTAAATTGGAAGTTTGAGACACCCAAATGAGAAGTGTCGACTTACAGAAGAGTATTACTAAAAGAATGAGACATACTGTTGTTTTGGTCATTTATGGCGTATTGTTTAAAAATATATAGATACATATGTTATTCATGGAAAACTTTTAACTTGGCAATGCAATACATTGTTATTTCGTCATGTTCTTGGAGACTAATCAGGTAATTTACTTGCATTTCATGACAGTTCTCCACTACACTTCCTAGGTACACTTCTACAGTGGCGCAAAGGAACCTGAGAAACTTTAGTCAGGTATCAATTCAGAACCTCTTCATTCTAACAATTTGTACATTGACTCAAAATAGAAAAGAAAAGGTTGCAACTATGTTAATGCTCCAATACATATTTTTAATTAAACATGGTTCACGGTGAAATAGTTCCCCTATAAGCCCTATTTGATACCTGACCCACATGGCATTATTTATTGGTAACTATTTCACGTGTCATTGTAAAATGCTAGACTTGCATTATATAACGTGCTTACTGTATCAACCCACATTAGTATGCATTCCTTAACCCAAAGCAACTTTAATTGAGCATGTACTTTCTCAATTAATAAATAGTATTCAGTGAATACTGAAGAGTGTACGTCCCAGGGGAAATGTGACTATTGTATTGCTCAGTCATTGTATGTCCAGATGCTGTTAGCAGTTCCTTTTGGTAATAAATTCAATCAATTTTCTAAACCTACTTTCCACACATGTCATGAGAATAAATAATTTGGTGTTTTACGACATATTACTTAAGTTCTCAAGGTTTAATTGTTAGAGGCTGATATATTTTTCTACTCATTTATGACGTGTTTATTCATTCTGACCCCCATTTCTCACTTGGGAACAGGCTTATGTTGAATTGGCCAATAGTTATAGCACAGGGAAAATTGCAGAGTTGGAAACATATGTCCAGACAAACAGAGAGAAATTTGAACGTGTAAGTTTGCTGTGCCACAGTTGTGCATTAGCACTCAAGTGTTTTGTTCTCATCCCATAGTCTTGTGATATTTTCCCAGGACAACAATCTTGGACTGGTTAAGCAGGTTGTGTCATCCATGTACAAGCGAAATATCCAGAGGCTGACCCAAACCTACTTGACTCTCTCCCTCCAAGACATAGCTAACACAGTGCAACTAAATAGCGCAAAGGAGGCAGAAATGCATGTGCTTCAAATGGTAGTTTTGAACTCCAGATCTGTAGCATTAATTCCGCCTTTTAATTATTATAATTACTTACTCGGTTTATGACTATTTCTAGATTGAAGATGGTGAGATATTTGCTACCATAAATCAGAAGGATGGTATGGTTAGATTCCTTGAGGATCCTGAACAGTATAAAACATGTGAGATGATTGAGCATATCGACTCATCCATTCAGAGGTATATATGTTAGTGCCAATTCATAGTTGATAAATAGCACATCACGGATATGCACTTGTTACCTCGTTCAAACATCAAGATGGTGTCTTTCATAGGACGAGTTCTTATACTGACATTTTTTTCCCCCGCTGTTTACCCATTAGGATAATAATGCTGTCAAAGAAGCTGACTTCAATTGATGAACAAATCTCATGCGATCCATTGTATCTGGCAAAGGTTAGCATATTTCATATGTTCCTTGAAATGTTAATTGCTTAGCATGATGAAATATTCAGAATTAATGTACCTGACCTTTTTGGCCTTCTCAGGTTGGGAGAGAGAGACAGAGATTTGACTACGATGACTTCGATTCTGTTCCTCAAAAATTCAACATATGAAACAAAATCTGCTATATGATTCGGCTCCTCATTGTCCAAAGAGTTGGGATTTTTTTCTTTCCTTTTCCTTTTTGTTGTCAAAGCAATAGTTGGGTTTATGATTTCAAACCTATCAAATAGTTAATAATGATTCCGTAATGAGTTGCTTCTGTTCAGCTTTTAACAAAGAATCAAAGATTTCCTTTCCAATTATGGCTTCAATACAATAAACCTCATGTTATCTAAAAATATTGCAAGTGTAAATTTGGTTATTGGATTTAAGAATTGATAAAGGCTTTTTCAACTCTGGTCGTTGAAAAAAAAAACGAAGTTGTCACACCCTTAATCCGGTTTGACCGGACTCGAGACGTGACTTAAGAAAATAGTAATAATAATAGATAATTTTATAATCCAAAACTGCAGTAATC
>JAYMTN010001796.1:0-12098 GCA_036897425.1 Erodium trifolium
TGTAGAGACGAAAACCCTCGGAGCAGAGGAGAGACCGAAACAGGTCGGGAGACGCTCCGTTGGTGGCGGGAGAAGGCAAACGTCGTGGTGGCTAGAGACGGCTTGAAAGAGAACCCTAGTAGAAGAAAAAAAACTTCGCAGGATCCATAGGGAAAGTGCAAAGAAAATGTTGTGTAGAAGAGATAAGCATAATCATGACATACACCATGGTAAAAACCATGGCCACAACCATGGTTTTTGAGTGTTGCGACATAGAGCTTCTCCTAGGGTTTAGAGAGGTTTGAGTTCCTCATAATGTTTTTGGTGTAATATTTTAGACAGTTTTGTTTTATAATTATGATAGCTCTATAAAAAGAATTATAAACTAAGTTGGTCATATTGCATTACTCGCTCTGGAAACATCTATTGTATAATACTTCAACAAATCAACCAACTCGCAATTACAATATTGTCTATTAAGGAAGTGAACTACCAGTCAAGTATTGTGGTTATGATCAGTAACAGTGTGTGGCTGTTTACACACAATTCACGTGATTTGCATATTTTGTTGTTCATGTCAGATTCAGCATTCAATCATCCCTTTCAAAGTCGTTGCACTCGCCAACTACTCCGGCTGAAGCTCTTGCGGCAGAAACACAAAGCACGACGAAATCTCCATCGTGTTTGTTAGCCGTTTCGGGCGGTCCACCACTGAATCTCCGACTTCATAGTGTTGCAGATTCCTCTTACGCTACATGTTGCACACTCGCCGTCGGCAGCTTCTTCGTTCATCCATCTCTGTTTCTCTGGTTGCACACATGTCGTACCACAACCACTCGAACATGTCAATCAGGATCTCCGTTGGCATTAAATCAAACAAGTTGTGTGCCATAACGGTAGCAAATTTGGGCCCAAATGGAGCAAGAGCCATTACGAGATCGCACTGATCAGCTGTACAGTGTTATGTCAGATGTGCACGAATTTACCAATTTACCCCTCCTGAAGCCTTTACGTGAACCATAATATGGCACGCAATCTAATTTTTTGTCCGAGAGCATTCCCAACCCGACCGACCAAACTGGATGGGCGATATGTGGACGAATCTACGAGCGAAAGAGTGCCCTAAACATGTGTTGTAGAATCCAGCCTTGCTTGTGATTAACCATCGACTGGGATCCAATCCCGAACCAACACGTCCATGTCTCATTTTAAATTATAAAATCCGTAACACCAAACTATTAATGTAAGTTTAGTTAATGCTATTAAGAGCACCCACAGTCGGATTTATTTTGGTGTCAATTGGCAAAAAAATGGGTTAAAAGCAATTTTTCCCTCGATCTTGGTGATTCTCTCACGTGTGGGTCGATGAATTCATCGATTCTTGATCCCAGTGGGCCTTTGGTTGTGTCCTATGTGCGGCAGACACATTGAGGACACCTCTCATCTTCTCATTACTTGTGGATGAGCTTGGCAGGTGTGGTCCCGTGTTCTCCAGCGGTGGGGGGTTTCCTCAGCTCTCCCTTCCTCTCCCGCTTTGTTCATCTCTTTGTGCCATTCTATATTTGGGGTGCGTCGGCTGTACAAATCTTGGCTGGGTTTGAGTCTTTTGGGGTTATGGTACCTCTGGATATTGGAACGTTAGAGTCTTCCAGGAAGCTCCGGTCCCTGATCCGACTATCATTTTTTGAAGAATCCAGTTTGGGGCGCTCACTTTGGTTCAGGCGGAAGGTCGACCTCTGTGCCCTATTTCCTGGATAGTGTCGCCATCGGTTGCGTTGTCTCAGCCTACTTAAGATTTTCTTTCTTCTTTATCCTTGTTTCGCCTCCTCTCAAGTTGGGACATCCGTTCCTTTTTGAGAGATGCGGTTGTCTCTGTCTCTTTTTTTTTCCGGGATTTTAGCCCTTATTTGGACATTGTTTTGGTTTGATGGTTCGTAGTTTTTTTTCCGGGACCAACACTATTTTTTTAATGCATTACTTTCTTCCTGATAAAAAAAATTCATCGGTATCGAATTTGGGTCTATAGACAGTTCACCCTATGCCTTCTTCTACCTCTCTACTTTTTTTTCTCCTCCTCAGCTCTTTTCTCGAGAAGACACCCGGCAATTCTGTATTCCATTGTTGATGCGCTAACCCAGATTTTGCATCTAAGATTGTTATGATGATCGAGAATTTTAACCCTTAGACTAACCTTGTCCCACATGTGGTCTCGGGGTGTACAGTGGTCAAATACGGATCTCGTGATCACATGATGGTCGAGATCCATGTCATGATCTCGAATCGTTTTCGTAGGGAAATCAAAAACGAAAACCGCCAAGAATATATTGGATGATGTGACAGAGGAAGAAACCTGGAAACAACCACGAATGTCTGTTTCTACGTTCATTATTGTGCTACAACAGACAAGGCCTCTTTTGGTAATTCCACGTGTACATAAAATTGCAACAATCTAGCCACATGAACCACTGCGTTTTACTTGTAATCTTCAGACAAACACACCTGACCGTTGAATATTTAAACACTAACTTTGTCAATTATATAGAACAACACAATCATATCTCACCTGTTGATTAGGGATGTGTGTTTTTTGTCCTGAAATTAGACTGTCCATCAAAATGGATCAAAGGATTATGGGTTTTGATCCGTATGTTACGGACTGGATTATGATTTAAAAAAAATCTTAACCACAATGCCTAGTGCCCTCGGAGGCCTTGATGCATAAGTTAAATAGAATCGGGCCATCTAGCTGCTATGGTGTTTAATATCATTAAGAAAGCGACCTTTTGATTGATTGGATTTTTCTGCGCCGGCGCTAGTGCTTTCTCGCCATAGCGAGTACGCATAGTGGCCGGCGTTCCAAGGGCCAAGCCTTACTAATTAGGGATGGTTCTCATGTGATGAGTAATCACGTGGTTGCCCAGTCAGGTTCCTACCTTCTCTGACGAGTCTGAGCGTCTTGGTTAGGGTCCTTTGTCCTTCGATTTTGCATCGGAGCAGGTGTAGGGTCGTCTGAAGTTGACCGGTAGTGTTACCTCGGAGTCCTACCCTATCGTGGACCCGGTGACAGAGTGGTGTGATTCAAAAAATGGCAAGATTTAATGGCGCCTTGAGGGTGGATCCAATCCAGTACCGGTCCCGGTAGTCTGTCCCCCACGGACGTCACTAACGGGCAACAAGTTTGTCTTGGAGACCTTTTCGCTTTCCTCTCCTAAAATCGACGGGTGCTGATTAGGTATTGTCTAATTCCTTTGTTCTCATGTGTCTGGAACCTGATTTACTTTGTGTAAGGAGTGGGGTCGGGTTGAGAAGTACTAGGGATTTCGACCATGAAATTGCTAGCATGGAATTGTAGGGGGTTGGGAAAATCAGCGTCCATTGAGTACTTAAAGGGGGTTATAAGACGTCACAGGCCACAAGTAATTTTCCTTTGTGAGACTATGGCACCAGATGATCGCCTAGAGACGTTGAAACTTCAACTCGGTTTCCTCGGAGGTTGTGAGGTACCAGTAAACGGTTATCAAGGTGGCTTGATACTACTTTGGACGGACGAGGTATAAATGACGATCCTGGGCACATGTAATCGCTACATAAACGCCAATATACTCTGGGCTGGATTAGACAAGTTTCGCCTCCCAGGCAATTAAGATGAAGCCAACAGGAAGCTTCGCTGGATGAATTGGGAACTCTTACGGTCTTTAACCAACCACTTGGACCTGGAATGACAAGTGGGTTATGGCAGGTGATTTCAATGACATCCTCCATCAACGGGAAAAGCGGGGTGACCATCCGTACCCCGAAGCGTTGATAACTTATTTTCGGGACGTATATGTGATCTTGATCTGTATGACATGCCACTTAAGGGATACGAGTTCACGTGGCTTACTGGGAGCGAACTAAATAACAGGATGGAAGTCCAATTGGACAGGGCCTTAATCTCCGGTGCCCTGTTGACAGGTGGCCTCAGGCGCAGCTGGACAATGAGGGTATATCTACGTCAGACCACCTCCCTATCTTGTTGGATACAAAATCACAGGTTGAGACTCCGAGCTCTCCGCATTTTCGTTTTGAGAATATTTGGGCGGAGGACCTAGAGTTTGGATATCTCATCCAATCAATTTAGGAATTGTTAGGGGATCGACTCATTTTGAAAAAGACATCGGAGATGGGTGTTGTGGTAGACAAATGGGGTCGGGAGGTTTATAACGCGCTTTAACAAAAAAAAATCAAAGGTACAAAAAGGACATACTTTTCCTTAGTGGAAAAGATGATCGATCCAGTATCAGACGACGTAGGGAATTGTAGACGTTGTACAACAACGTTCTAGATAAGAAGGGCGAATTTTGACGGTAGCAGGCCGAACAATACTGGTTGGCTGATGGCGACCGCAACACAAATTTTTTCCACATCTTCGCATCCTATCTACGCCAGAATAACAGTGTGAAGAAGCTTAAGGATGTTCACGGAATGATTCTCACCTGGGAAACAGGAACGTGAGAGCACATTCGTTCTTTCTATCAGGCTCTCTCTAAAAGGTCGGGGGGCTCGGGGTCCTCCTGGTTACGTACCTTTTTCCATAGGATCACAACAACACAAAACACGTCCCTGTTCGCCACAGTCTCCTTGGAGGAAGTCCACGAAGCCACTTTTTCTATGAGACCCAATAAATCCCCTGGACCGAACATGCTTTATCCTTTCTTCTACCAGAATTAGTGGTCTAAAATGGGTGATGATGTCACTACTTGTGTTTGTCGGATCTTTGAAGGAGAAGAGGCTCCCCACTCGCCCCGAAGGTGGCTGGCTCCTCGAATGTCAAGGACCTCCGACCCATTGCCCTTTGAAATGTCTTGTTCAAAATAGTATCTAAGGTGACGGTAAACCGTCTCAAACCTATCCTAGATGGGATCATTTCCCCCTCGCAGAGAGCCTTTGTCCTTGGTCGGTCCATTCATGAAAATATTATTCTTTCCTTTGAAACCCTACACTTGATGAAATGCAAAAAGAAAGGTCGGGAAGGTTGGGTTGCCTTAAAACTCGACATGAGCAATGCCTATGATAGAGTGAAGTGATAGTTCATGTGGGATATGATGTGAGGCTTCAGATTCGACGACGAATGGATTTCTCTCATGTGTCGGTGTACCTATTCGGTAATGTACAATTTGGTGGCAGGTGGTAGATAGTCGGCCTTCGTTCAACCTGAATGGGGCATTCGTCAGATATATCTTCTTTCTCAGTTTTTTTATTCTGTATGGAACGATTGGCCCATTTACTTCAATCGACAGAGGGCCAATGTCTTATTCATGGTGTTCCCATTGCGCCGCGGGCCCCCCAGTAACCCATTTGTTTTTTTTTGTTTGCAGATGATTGTTATGTCTATTGTAAGGCAACTCACTTGAAAATAGGGAGGACCCTAAACTACCTTCGGATATTCAAGGAAGCATCGGGACTGGTGGTGAATTTACAAAAATCACCGCTCTTCTTAAGCACCAACACTCATCCGGAAGCTAGAGGCGAAGGGGTGCGTCTTTTAGGCATTCCGGAACTACAGGAACCCTCACTGTATGTGGGTGTCCCAAACCAAATGGGTCGAAGAAGAAAACACAACCTCCAATACGTTCTCAATCGCGTCCTGAATCGGATACATCGGTGGGACGGGAAGATGTTGAATGAGGCGGGAAAGTAAGTTATGGTGAAATCAGTCCTCTAATCTATCCCTACGTATATCACGAGCATAATGCGCCTACCGTAGGGTTTAATCAATAAAATTAATGCGGTTCTTGTTCGTTTCTGGTGGATATCCTCTGGGGGAGCGATAAAACAATAATTAGAATATCTTGGTCAATCATGTCGTGACCAAAGTAGACAGGGGGTCTAGGTTTTGGAGCCTGCAAGATTTCAATGATGCTCTATTAGGAAAGCAATTGTGGAAGATTGACACGGAAGAAACCAGTCTAGTCGTCCGTGTTTCGAAAGCAAGGTACTTTCCGGATTCCTTTGCTCTTGAGGCAAAGAAGGGCCTGAACCAGAGCTTCATTATGTCAGCGCAAGATCTAGTTAACAAGGAGTACGACGGTCACTAGGCCTGGGAGCAACAACTTCTGTGCTTTTCCACCCTTAGCTTATAGGGTTAGATCCCCGGATATCCTCCACTGACGGGGATCTTGAACATAAACATGCGGCAGGACTTACGACGTCAGCTACGAGACAATGGAATGAGGAAGTAATCCGCGACCTCTTCAATGAACGAGACAATACAAATATTTTAGCAGTTCCTATCAGCGCCTCGGCTTTCTCAGACTCATGGTATTGGGCGGGAAAATCTCTCGACCACTACTCAGTCCGATCGACGTATGACCTCCTCAACCACGTCCACTCACCACCAGGTGCCCCCTCGAGCATTTGAAAGCTTGATATGCTCCCAAAGGTACGTACTTTTCTATGGAGGATGTGTACATGCTGTCTCCAAGTAGCAACCAGGTTACGAACTCGAATTATGGATAGGATTCCTTCCCTTTATGTCAGGTCGGAGAGGAATCGGAGATGCACTAGCTCATCTCGTGCCCGGTAGCGACGAATTGTTGGAAACTTAATGCCTTGATCTTGTCAGCCATGGGGATCAAGGTGGGCCGTCTACTCTGTGAGTTATGTTAGGCTAGAAACAAAGAAGTTTGAGAAGATATCATTTTGTCTGCTACAACTACTAACACACTTCCTTTCTGGTGGATGGCTGGAAGCAAAGGCTCATCGTCTAAAGAGTTAAGCCCTACCGGACAGGACTATACAGGAGGCGACTACGCATTGGTCCTCCCTTCTCAAGGGACTGATCATTAATACGGATGGAGCTATATTCGCCTCTTTGGGATAGATAGAAACGGGGTGAGTTTGTAGGGATGATACCAGACAACTGTTAAGGGCACGTTCCACATCTTCTCTAGGTCCTAGAACTCGGGATTGATTAAGGCTTATATCATCAAGGACATATTGTAACGACTTGAGCATGAATCACGTTAGAGAACTCGCATTAGAAGTGATTGTAAGGTCATAGTGGATATAATCAACAAACAGAGGTTCCTCCTCTCCACTAAGGATAGTCATCAGCAATTGTATTTTTCTTTTATCTGAAGTCCAAATCGTGATTTCCTTTTATTTAAACTCCAGATCGTACAACTCGAGTTCGTTATATAAAACTAACTCGGCTTATTCCTCCCTAAATCTCGTGTTTGCAAATTCAAAATGGCCGGACCAAACCGAAACTAACCTATTGTTAGATTCAAATGTTTCAAAAAATTTATTCCGAGAACTGATGAATCCGGTCCACCCAGTCCACGCACATGGGCCTCACTGATCTTGAGGAAAGACACATGGGCCTTGAACGAGGCTTCAAACTACATATCTTAGCCCATGGATTCAAAATTAGGCTTCAAGCGTAAGCCATCTTCACGAAGAAGAAGAAGAAATGATAAAATTGCTTTAAAACAGACATTCACGATGTAACGCACTTGTTCATACTCGAGAAGAGATTACAAAACAACACCACAAGCGTACACGAAGAAAGAAACGTACGTGCTTTAATTAGTATGCAAAAGAGAAAACAAACATAACAAAACATCTTCTTAAACAGCAACGTTCAGTTTCACATCTTCCCCTGACGATCCCTCTGATCGGACGACGTCGTATAGGTGGAAGATACCAGCCCTTCAGGCGTCTCCTGCACATCCACCCCCCCCCCCTCTCCCCGCCGCACGAGTCTCTCTCGTCACTTCCCCAGACGGCGTCAGCTTGTCCCTTATCGCACCGGTCATGTTCCCAAGCGAGCTCAAGATCCCACCGCCTCCTCTGTTTCCCCTGTTTCAAACCAAAATCATTTACCTACATTTTCTCATCAATTCAATCGCAGAAGCTCAAGTACAAAATGCCACAAAACCTTTCAGCTTCTTGTGCCCTCCGATCGGCTTCTCGTGCTCTCCGGTCAGCTTCCTGTTGGTCTCTGACTCTCATCTCCTCAATCCTCTGCCTCGCGGCCTCCCCTGTCTCGTTCAGCTTCTGTTTTGCCGCTTCCCCTGTTTCGCTCATCTTCTTCCTCGTAGCCTGCCCCGTCTCGCCGATCTTCTCCTGCAAATCGTTCATCAATTAGTCAATTCAATTACCCAATTCATGTTTCTTAATGTTTCTAATGAATCATGTCATCATCAATTACCCTGGCAGCTTCTCCGGTCTCGTAGGTCTTCTCCTTGGCCTCCTCCGTCTTGCCGGACAAGTAATCCTTAGCCCGTCTCGCAGCGTCCGCAGTCGCGTCCTTCAGCTGAGTAAGCTCCCCCGCCGTCGCGTCCTTCGCCTGATAAGCGGTGTCCACGGTGGCATCCTTCGCCTGGTAGGCCTTATCTGCAGTGTAATCCTTAGCCCGCGTGGCGGCGTCCACGGTTGCATCCTTGGCCTGGTACGCCTTCTCTGCGGTGTAGTCCTTGGCTCTCGTGGCGGTGTCCACGGTGGCGTCCTTGGCCTGGTAGGTCTTCTCGGCGGTGTAGTCCTTGGCTTGTTTTGCCTTGTCGGCGGTGACTTCGGCAGCGTCCTGGCTCTTGCCTACGACAGCGTCTTTGGCGTTGTGTAACGTGCCGGTGACGGCATTGAGGACGGAACCGATCACGCCGGGCTTTTGGGTCTGGTGGGAAGCGTACTCCGTCTCCGACGTAACGCCGGCGGGACGGTGCTGCTGCTGCTGAGGGTGGAGCCTGGTGGCCTCCTCCAAGCGCCTCTCTCTTTCTTCCATCTCTTTCTCTCTGTTAATGTCTCGGAGCTCGTTCACTGCGATCCTCGCAGCGACCTCTGCTCTCTGCTCCTTCGCTTGCCTCGACGACATTTTCTTGGAAACTTTTGGTTTTTGTGTATCTTTGGTCTCTCTACAGTGTGGTGTCTTTTCTTGAGGCTGTGTTTGGTAGTTATATATATTGTAGGACGGTTGGGACACGTGTGCGCCTCGTTAGTTAGTTAGGAGACACGTGTAAGGTTTTGAGGGAGGTGGCACGTGGCGGTCATGCAGGTAACTAGTGGCACGTTATGTTGAAACTCGGAGCGGTAACGAGGACATGAGGCATGCATGCATGGTGGTCTATGGAAGGTCGACGACACGTTGTCGTTTGTCGGTCGCGGGGGAGACTTCCACGTTTCACTCTACGTGGCGGGTTTGGGGTCGCTCTCTACTGATTCTTCACTTTGTTGTGGGCCATGGTGAGGAACCTTAGGTAAGTCGATGTGAATTTTATTAATGTGGTGCTAAGGATTAACCCAGATGTAGTGATGGTTTGCTTTATTAAAAAAGTTTTCGAGATTTATGATTTCGTTAATTTTTTATTGAGAATAACGATTATAAATTGCAAGTGTTTGTAATCATGAAAAACAATAAAACACTTAAATGACATAAATGACATAAATGTAAAAGAAATCCCAACAATAGAGGATTCGACAGAAAAATATAAAAAACTCAAAGCACTGATCGTCTCACTGAAATGTTTTTCCTGACGTGGTGCTATCGGAGCAAAAAGGCGGGTTGGGACTCCCGAGGATCCATCACGATAAGCCCAATTTGTTCCCGGGACTGGTTTCCCATGACGGGATCTCATGAGAGCCGTGCAAGGGTCAGATGGGGACCTCAGGGACGACAAACAGGTAATAGATGATCCGCACAACTGCAGCCAAAGTAGTGGTCGGGAAACCGTTCATATGAAACATGGAGACAAGTATGTACTTGAAACTCAGGGAGTCGAAACCACAATTGGCTTTGCAAGGGGACCCGAATATCCACACGGATCCGAATGCACATGATCTCCCTCCAACACATCCCATCTGAATCGTCATTGACGTCCTAACAGACACCCATAGCCCCTTTCATCCGGAAGCTCACATCTCTGTTCCATGCTCCTATTGGACGGTTAGAAATGCGAGCCCAAACCGAGAAGTGTGTAAAGAGAATATCTCCCAGTCTCATATGAGCCCGGAGATCCGCGAAGATGACCAGGAAGTTTCTGAACGCCCACGGTTCCCCAACCAGTACTCGAGCACGTTCTCTCACCGTCTTGAAAAAGAAGGCCACAACTCAGTCCTCCAACGGTGTAGCCTCCACATGTCTCATGTCCCACAAGTCTTCCATCGAGACTACCAAAGTATTCCAAAAGATCAGACGAGTGGTAAGGACTTTCACAGCGAGAGCATAGACGAAGTTCGTCCCCCGTCCACAAACCTCCAAGAGAGGTACTATCACCTCCTTGATCCTCATGTTCCCCATCCTAGAACCGAGCTCCTCAATCCCGTCATGGCCATCAAAAATTGTCCCCCTACATCGGATTGGATCAACAGAAGGCCCGCCCAGACTGGACGGACCGAACCTGACTAGATGGACCAGACTCGATTGCAGTAGGAAAACCCAGAGGCCCACCTACCTGGCCAATGCAGGCCCTAATCCACGCGGGGTCCCTACGGGGTTGACCCTTTCCTCCTCGGGCCATGAGGCCCATGTCTGATGATCCACAGCCCAAAGACAAGTTCTGGAAGCCCAAATTCTGCGACCCAACGAACGAAGCCCTAACCGGCTCTTTCCCCTCGGTCGTCTCCACGTTGCTCTCTCCCGCTTGTCGTCCGGTACCGGTTCAGTAGGGATTTCTGGAAGCCGTCCCCCCTAGGTCCCCATGACCTGGATTTCATGGTCCTCAGACCCTATCTCCTCTATCAATTCCTGATCCTAGTGAAATTGCCTAGAATCTCTACATTCACGAGCACTTACCGGAGACGACGGGTTCGACAAACCCTTCCTCAGGCCTTGCTATGGACGTCGTGGACGTGGTCTCGGACCCCCATCAGAGTGCGCCGCACCAGGCCCTGCGGTTGCTCCAGAAGGTGGCCATCTGTTCGTCGTCCTTTCTTTCCCCTAGAGATCATCGGAGTTATCCCCTCTGCCCTGTTGGCGGAGAAAACATGATACTGATCTCCTAACGCCGCCCCTCCCGTGGCCGGTGGAGTTCTTGTAGGAGTTTGTGAAGTTGCACGAAACAACGAGGGTAGAGAGGCCGGCGAAAAGAGACCCACTGTACCTGCCTTAGAGTCCCCTCCGTTCAACGTGTGATGGCTGCCGGAGTTGGAGAAGTTCACCGCCGCCATAGTCGCTAAAACCCTAATCACAGAGAGAAAAGAGTCGTGTTTCGCATTTTTAACACTTTCGTGTCAATGTTAATATAAATATTTGGTTGATTTATTAATTGTTCAAGTGAACTCATGTGTTACGATATAAACGTTTGATCATAGTCAAAATAATAGTCGTATTAAATATTAAAATAAAAAATTTATTTGATCATTATAATTATTTTGTTTATTTAATTATGTTATTTTGAGTACTTTTTTAAAAATTATCTACATTTCTCGCCTCCTTTCATTTTCTTCCCTTTATCTCTAATAAGCTATAGGCTCGACTACTTTACGGCGAGGAGACCACAGGCGGCAGAGACTTCACCTGCATGTCTTCCTAGGTCGTTGGAGGTGCCATAAGCTTCGCAGGTCCTCATCTCCCTCATGTCATGAACTCGGCGAGGTTTGGTCATGAGGATCACATATTTGTCTAGAGCATGCGTCGGGGCTTCGTAGCCTTCTTCTCTAGAGCTTTTTTCATCTTTTTTTCCATTGAGTTTCTTCGTCCAGAGGACTCGATAGAAAAATATTAAAAAACTCAAGGCACCGATCGTATCACTGAAATGTATGTCCTGCCTCCTTTCCTGACGTGGTGCCACCGGAGCAAAAAGGCGGGTTGGGACACCCGAGGATCCATCCAGATAAGCCCAGTTTGTTCCCTGGACTGGTTTCCCATGACGGGCTCTCATGAGAGTCGTGCAAGGGTCAGCTAGGGACCTCAGGGACGATAAACAGGGAATAGATGATCCACACAACTACAGCTAAAGTAGTGCTCGGAAAACCGTTCATATGAAGTATGGAGAAAAGTATGTACCTGGGACTCAAGGAGCCGAAACCACAACTGGCTTTGCAAGGGGACCCGAATATCCACACGGATCCGAATACACATGATCTCCCTCCAACACATCCCATCTGAATCGTCATTGACGTCCTAACAGACACCCATAGCC
>JAYMTN010001797.1:0-12097 GCA_036897425.1 Erodium trifolium
CGAGATGGGTTCGGACATCCGAAGTTATCTAGAGGGAAAAATTCGTATATTAGGAGTCCGGATGTTTATTTCCTCTTTGTTTTAACGAAAAACTAATAAAGGTTTGCAACCAAAATTTTCCAACCATTAAGCCCAAACGAAACTTCAAAACACTCGAGCAACTACCAGAATCTATCAGTATTATCAACCTCTTACACAAAATTTCAACGACATTGATGCGCAAGCCGTGACTGAGTTAATGAATTTCAACAACTTTGCACCAAAATTGCACTCCATGAGTACAACAATTAGGCGTAGAATGATTCTTCTATGATGTTTTTACTTAGCTTTCTAAGGTTTCTCTCCATTCATCAAAATACGAAAAGGGTCAAGTTCAAGTATATAACTAATTTCATCCGATGAAATTTGGAGTAACACCGTAACAGTTGAGTAGCTATACAAGAGGGCACAGAGTTTATTGCAGACTGATGGCAGTATAAGCTAAAACACGAGAGATATGCGACAAACTCCTCTACAAGAACTTCTCTATGCTGGCGGAGAGAGTGGACTTGGGAACGGCGCCAATCACAGCATCTTTCTTCTCCCCGTTCTTGAAGATAAGGACCGTTGGGATGCTTCGGATACCATATTGTGTAGCGATGGAAGGACTCTCGTCTGTGTTCACTTTGTAGCATTTGAGCTTTCCCATGTATTGCTTTGCCAGTTCGTCGATTACGGGGTGGATCATTCGGCAAGGCCCACACCATGGGGCCCAAAACTCTACCAGGACCGGGAACTCAGAATCGAGGACTTCAGATTGCCAGGATTGATCGGTCACAACAGCTACTGCAGTTTAAGAAGCAATGCACTTTCAATTTCATAGCACGTAAAAGGGTGATATGTAACGATAAAAACATAAGAACAAGGTTTCAATTACACTCTTCGGTTGAACTCTACGAGTATGTAGAAGCAAGAAGAACATTGGGGTAACTCAACGTTACAACGTAGACCATTCATTTATTATCAAATCATAACGAAACAAAGGTTTGTTCTCATATCATAACGTTGAACCGCAACATTTGTCATTTTCCGTCCTCAAGTTTAACGGGCATTTAGTGAGTAAAATGAAAAGTTGAAAGGTCAAGATTACGATTTGAGAATAAACAAAAGGTTTCCGTTATGACATAAAGTTTTCTCAAGCCATTTCAGGAATGTTTAAGAGGCACGTGACAAGCATGTGACTGGTATTTCACGGAGTCTGTCAAATTTAACAGCCTTGACCAAAGTACAACGAGACTACATCGAATTTTCTCAAGAACATTAAACTTGTGATTCTTATAGACATAAGATTGATGTATGGCTCCCATCTTGAGATAGGCTCATAACTATGTATTCCATAAACTTTTACTCATTGATTCCTTGTTTTATGGCTAAACAAAAGACATGAAGAAACTAGGCCATGAATTGCATTGCTTGAATCAATCGAACTTACAAACAGAACCAAAAAACAGATCAAAACAGGATAATAGTTTGTCCTAAAAAAACTTAAGTTTTTGCGGCCTTTACAATGTAAACTACACCTAATAGAGTTAAAACTTCCACTGGTTCAAAACAAAATATGTCTCCAACATCAATCCTTAGGCTACAAAACTAATCCTAAACACAAAGTACAAAACTTTCTTCCATCTTCTTCTCTTTTCCATTTTCATTAACGAGCCAAAAGGAAAAATGGCATCTACCCACGAATTCTAATGATAAAAAGTACCTAAATCACAATCCCAATAGGAAGCCCAATGAATGTCACATGACTAATTTCCGTTAAAGATGACGGATTTGAAGATTTGAAGGGAAGTAATTGGGGATGTCATTTGCAAAAAAAAAAGTTCACCGAAACGATCATAGTTCATCCCAAGTTTTTGCAATTATCCCTTTCAGCTACAATAAATTTCAGCTCAATCATACTCATACCCATAAACAATTTTACAATCAAACTTAATTTTCTCACAAACCAAACAAAGATTTCTAATTCCATACTCAGAAAGACACTATTTTGAAGTTCAAACATTGGAAGTAAGATCAAAACACAGAAAAAGCCACAAACCCATCACCTCAAAATCAACAATCCTAATTTCTGCTTTCAAGCTACAATCAATTACCAATTTCAGAATCAAACTTCACTTTCTCATCAACCAAACACAGCTTCCCAATTTCCAACCAGAAAAAAAGGAACTATATCTAAATCAAAACACTCTAAACACGATACAGAGAAAACCCAACAGACCCATCACCTCAAAATCAAAACTTTCAATCCTGACTAACCTTCAACGGCGGTGTTCTGAGCCTCGCAAGCGATCCTCCCTCCCCTCCGGAGCCTCGAGCTAGGACTCCGGCGAGACCCAGGTCGAGTTATGGAAGTGGGACCCATCCTGAGGCCCCGGAGCTCCGGCAGCCTGGCCGACGGTCGGAGACAGGGGATCGGAGAGAAGGAGGCGGCGGCCACCGGAGACTGCGAGGCGGAGGAGCGAGGAAAGATGAGGGATTCGAGTACGGTGGCCATCGGCGCAGAGGATCGCAGCTCCACAGCAAGAGAGAGAGAGAGAGATCAGAAAGAGAGTGATGGAGTGTGCGATTGTTTTTGGTTTCTAGTTTTAAGAGATGAGGTGGGACCCGCAGATTTCGTCTTATGATGTTTTTTTATGACATGGCTAATGGGGTGTTGCCACGTGGTAAGATGTTTTTGATTTTTGGTAGTCTGTGGGCCCGCTGTTTTTATCCTTAAATCAACCTCCACCGTTTGTGTATTAATCAGATAAATTAATGTTTTTTTTTAATCTAAAATCTAAAATAAAGTAATAAGTGAATATATTCTTGGACCCCATTTGAGTTTGAATTTTTGAACAATGTGATCGTGTAAAAAAAACAGATACAAATGTTTAATGTATATTTTTTAACAATCCAAAAAAGAAGCGTCTATATGTAACATTCTTGCCATACCTTTTTCAGGAAACAAACAGAAAATAAAGATTGAAAAAAACATACTAAAAAGAGTTTAAACATATTACATTTCATTTTTTGCATGTCGGAACATTTGATTATCGAATTAAAAAGAACTAAAACTTGTTTTTTTGTCAT
Source organism: Erodium trifolium (assembly GCA_036897425.1). Lineage (NCBI taxonomy): Eukaryota > Viridiplantae > Streptophyta > Magnoliopsida > Geraniales > Geraniaceae > Erodium > Erodium trifolium. The sequence goes on from JAYMTN010001797.1 coordinate 3,112, forward strand.
ATTTTGTGTAATTGTTTCAAAAAACGAGTCTACCTTTATTAAGGTTAAAATCGTGTTCAGTGTACTTTTTCATAATTATTGAAAAAAAAGAGACTATAACTTGTAAATAAATGCATACCTTGTACTGAATGAGCATATTTCACAAGTTAATGTCAATGTTCATTGTTTAATCCGATTCTGAGATTTTGAGAATATAATCATATTAAAGTTCAATCATATAATTGTGCTATTATAATCTCGATTAACTCAAACATAAATTGTCTACATGTAACGACCATATTACACTTTTTTTCTCGAGAAACAAACAGAAGATAGAAAATCAAGACAAGTTCCTCTCGCGCATAAGAGCTTCTATCTTGGCCACATCCTCTGGAATGTCTACGCCATGAGCCTCGTGATCGACCTTTATAACCTGCAAGATTGTACATATCTGTAAAATCCTGAACTTATATCAAATGGTTTTGTTTTTTAAAAGGATTGTAGTGAGTACCTTCATCTTGTAGCCGTTCTCGAGGACTTTAAGCTGTTCGAGATCCTCTTCTAGTTGCAATGGAGTCGGTTCCAACTTCGGGTATATGTTTAGAAACTTTGTATCGTAGCTCTGGTTGGACATACAAAACAAAATCACAGGTCAAAATGTTTGATTTATTAATGCTATCTTTATCGTACTTTTGATGCAAGTTTGTACCTGAATTCCCAGATGCAGCATGTATGGAAAGTCTGGATTAATCTTCCCGGATCTGTATCGAGTCAGTGCCAAATACATTGAGTCTTATGAGCAAATGGATAGATTTAAGGGATAATCTCACAAAAACATACTGAACTTGTCATATTTCTCACTTAACTAAACTTAGAAATTATCTCATTTTACTCTAATTTGATAGTACTGTACATGACAATAATACTTCTACAGCAAGTTAGGAAACTTACGCAAAAGAATTACCCTTCACTCCTTCAGTATGTTTACCGTAGAATTGACTTATTTTTGAAATTTTGAAAATAACGAAGGCTGTTTGTCATTTATTACTAGGATAGAGCAAAGTGAGAAAACTTGAAAGCTTAAAGTAGTTCAATGAAAAAGTTCAAAAGTAGTGTAGTCAAGTAAGAAATAGGACATGTTCGGTGTACTTTTGAAAGATTATCACTAGATTTAAACTTTTGGGAGGGAAAGCTAACGTACTTATTGTATGGAATCAGTCCACGCGAAAAATAGATAGCGTAGCCACGATTATCAACAACGCATTTCACTCGATTTGGATCAAATGCATCTTCGGGCTTTAAGGACGTGACCGCAGTGCTAAACACTGCATCTGGTGTTACCTGCAACACATACATGCAATTGCACTTTTTCATCAGCAATTATTTAAATGAATCAAGACTACCTCTTATGTAGCTGCTTTTGCCATTTTACCCAACAAGAGTTGGTGATGGGACCAAAGAGACCCGACCAATTGACTAGGACTTAAACCCTACCTGAAGAGCTTTGACGATCCCATCTATAATCTCGGGTTCAATAATTGGTTCATCCCCTTAAATATTGACTAAAATATCGTACTTCTTCTCAAGCTTTTGTCACTTTACCTAACAAGAGTTGGTGAAGGCCCAAAGAGGCCCGACCCAAGTTGGACAGACTTAGGGCTTCTGAGATACCACTACTAGGAGTCTAGGACTTAAGCCCTTGGTTTTGTGGGCCCAAATTCAAGTACTTGATCAGCTGAACAAACAATGTATATGCAATTGCACTTGATCTACACTCTTTTGAGTTAAAAGTTCAAAACATGACAGTTTTACCTGAAGAGCTTTGACAATCCCGTCTATAATCTCGGGTTCAATAATTGGTTCATCCCCTTGAATATTGACTACAATATCGTACTTCTTCTCAAGCTTTTGAAGCGCTTCATTGCATCGTTCAGTACCTGTTAAGGGGATAAAAACACGTAATAAACGACCATGTAACTTTGTTGCAGTAAGATAAGCTCGTAAGAAAGTAAAAACTGATTTGTCTACCGTTTCGACAAGACTCTGCTGTCATTATCACGTCAGCACCAAATCCTCGACAGCATTCCGCGATTCTTTCATCATCTGTCGCCACAACTACACAAGGAAGAAGACACAAGTGAAAGAGAGTTGTAACTTTGCACAAAATTGATAATCTTAACATCACGCCTATTCAATATATAAGAAGTAGGCATACCAACATGATCCAATGTAGTTGCAAGCTTTGCCCTTTCCCATGTTCTCTGTTCAAGACAAACAAGAGTGAGATGCTAACATAACTCAATTCCCCCACCTTGTGGCCACTTGTCATGCGACACGTGGCTATTTGTCCAGATTCGCCTGACTAATCGCCTCCGGCGTTTTAGGAGGCTGGGAGAATCAGGCGGATTCGCCTGGGCTAATCGTTTTCAGTGGGGCTAATCCTATAGGAGATGCTCTAAGCACAATTACCATTTGATATTCAAGTACAAACTTCATACCAAAAAGTTCAACTGCTCTAACACTCGTCTTGTTCTCCTTCAACAGCCAAACATTAACCTTACAGAAAAATTCACTCACCACTGTCCCCGTATTATAAAGCATTAAGCACTCAAGTATCTTACAACGAATCCTTCATCACTCAGGCGTGAACCATAATTCAGTAATACTGCAACAGTTCAGTATGAACTTCATCCCGAAAAGTTCAACTGCTCTAACTTCAACAGCCTAACATTAACCTTACAGAAAAATTCACTCACCACTGTCCCCGCAATATATAGCATTAAGCCCTTAAGTGTCTTAAAAAGAATCCTCCATCACTCGGCCTGAACCATAATTCAGTAAGCATACAACAGATCAGACATAACTGTACTTTTCCAATATGATGGGTTTACTCATGCTTATTGCTTTAATTTTAATTTTGTTCAACATGCAGCATACCCTTTATTCTAATTTACTCTCTAAGCTATGTTTTGCTCTGATCTATTCCCCAAATATGCCACTTTGTTCCAATAAAACCCAGACACATTTTCTTTTTATTCTAACTCAGCTCCAAATATCTGAAATGGTTCCAATTTATTGCCTGTAGTATTGCAAACTGAATCACTAAATTAGAACTAAGAGCATACTTGAGGGGCAGTTTTGGAACATTTTCAAGCTAAGAACAACTGTAGTTGAAAGCAATTGGAAGCTCACAGTGACAATTTCATTGAAGCAATTGAAATAAACAGAACCCAATTCAGATCTAACATCAAACAGGAGGTGTGCACTAAAGTTCAGAACTTTTCCCAATAAACTTAAACGAAACCCATTCAATCTCAGATACAGTGGAGCAGAAATCAAAATGGAGCGAATCGACGAACTGGGTACCTGAATCATAGGCTTTCCGAGGATCTGAACCAGAGGTTTGCCCTCGAACCGCGACGACGCGTAACGGGCCGGAATGATTCCGACGACCCGGCTCCGGAATCTCCTGGATCCCAAATAAGCATGAGCGCCGACTGCCGCAGCAATGGCGGCGCCGGCGAGGATGCCGTTCACGATCCACGCTTTGGCCGACGAAGAGGACCCGGAAGAAGAGGAGTCACAGATGGGCAGTTGTTTCATGTCGACCCACTTCGGTTTTGGCTGCTGGAGATTTTCTTGCGGACACTGGAGAATCTGAGTCACAGATGGGCAATTTTTCCAAAATATTGCCTGAATCTCTAGTAGGCTACCCGACTCTCGTGGATCAGTAAAAAATGCTATTTTTTAGCGTAGATACTAATTGAGACGACTACCTCCGACCACATTTTGAAAATTATTCAACCTAATACGAAACAATAAAAAAAATCCAAAGCATAGTATTCCAAATGACAGTATTAAAAATAATAAGGCAATAAATTTTGTTGTGCTGCTCTTCTTGGTTTTTCGAGACATCCCAGCATTCGGTGCCCTGGGTCTCGGAGGATAGGCCCTCTTAGGGACCACCTCCACTCACCCAGGGTTCTTATGGATCCTGGCGAGGCTACTGCTGAGCACTCGCCTGTTGGTCGTCTTCCTCTTCCTTATCCCTCAGCTGACGGGTCGGTGGTTCTGTTCCCACCATTTCTAGATCCTTCTTCATTAGGCTGGTTTGGGCATAGCATTGCCCCACCTTCCCTTTGCCTTTCGCCTTCAGTACTTTTGTCTGGATTGGACCCACTCCTCCCATCTAGTCTTGAGGTTCCTTCTGCTTCCCCTGACCAGACACTATCCCACATGCAGGTACACCAAAGTGCATAGATTCCTCACCCAAAACCATGTCAGCCAAATCGCCTGGCTTCGTGATGTCCTGGGCCTTAGCTAACGATCCGGGTGATCCCCCTTTATCTTTGGAGTTACCTACTCCAGACTTTCCTTAGCCAAATCGTCGGACTCCGAGGTGAGCCCCAATACATGTCCAAGGCTTGGAAACCCCGGGGGGGGGGGGCATTACGGTTGTCATAGCCGAGCCCAAGCCCGATTTTCCCGACCCCGAACTTCCCGACCCTTCCACATAATCACCGATCGGGTCAAGGGAAAGCGAGGTGAGGAGGTCATTCACCGAAGGCCCCCGTCTCACCATCGATGCCTGCCATTCCGTCTTTAGTAGACGGTCAACATCAAAACCCATCGGGGCCCGAAGGGAGTCATCATATCTAATCTCCTCCCGACCAATTCCCGACATATGGCTCGTTCATTCCTAAATCTGGTGGGTAAGTCGACCACACCGAATGCAAAACCTCGAGAATCTCTCATATTACAGATCCACCATGGAGGAATTCAGGTATACTGGAAATCGGAGGCGGATACGTCGTCTCAATGGCATGTAAACATCAATACTAACTCGCATCCACAAATAATCATCCAAACATCGTTGGGCAGGGATAGGCGCAACAGTTACCTCAGTTCCGATAGCGTTAGCGAGGAGAGCTCTAACTGGTGTATTTCGTGCATCACTTGGGACGTTTGTGCCTCTCACCCCGATCTCCATGAATCGGAAAGGGAGAGAACTCGGCTGCATGCATGGCTGTAGTTGGACTAGGTGCAGAGGGTACCCTCTAAAGCCCCATGGTCTCTAGTGCCAGATCAAATCCATAACGGTTATGGAGGGGAAATGGAAGTCCACAACCTCCTTCATGAGTCGTTCCACCTCCAACCCCTATACTCGACAGTTGCTAATCATAACCCCACATAGGGATTTGACATTGCATGTTCCTTCCTTGGCCACTTTCCCCGCCAACGAGAAACGATAACGGTCATCGGCCGCAGCAGGGATGGCTTCGATTAGGATCTCCAATACATCATCCTATCCTCCCAATCGGGTACTGGTGCCCGAGACCTAGAAGAGGAGCCAAGGATGGGACGGAGCACCCGGTTAGATCCTAGGACGAGCACGGTGGAAATGGGCGATTCCAACACAGTCGCCCGCCGTAGAAGATATCGCGGGAGAGGGGTGGTTTGGTCCGGCCTTGCATGTGGAAACTGGAAGTTCGACCATGACTGAACAATGGTTGCTCGGGGCGTCGGAGGACGGTGGGGGATTTAGATCGCTCCCTGCGATGATTGAATCGAGAGCGAGAGGGAGGAGATGGCCCCGATGGTGGGCGGTGGAGGTGAATCTTGTCGAGCCCCCATGGCGGAATCTCCTGCTGCTAGGCTTGTACCGATGATAGGGTGTTCCGGCATCGAGAGGGTGGAGGTGGTCTTGGTGGTGGACGACTGTGGTGGTGTGTCGGCCATAATGGGGGGCGACAGATACCAAGGTAGAGAAGAGATGAGAGGAAAATGAGAAATACATTTTGGTGACTTAATTCAGTTTTTTAGACTCGCTTAAGCAAATGATTCTTTGGGGGTGGCTCTATGGTTGTTTGTATTGTGTCGAACTTTTTGTATATCATAGTCTTCTATCATAAGAGTAATCCTTTGACATATCAACCGTAGGACACCATAAACTACCAACCTTTTCCAATGAAATTACGAGCATATATAATAGAGCTTAAGCATGGAAGCAATTACTCAAGACCCAATAACCGACATCGGTAAAAAGTGGGTTCAGTTCATGCTTTAAATACACTTTATGTGGATATTACAATTGTCGAGCCTGGTAACGTGGGCTTGTTAGCAGGAACACCCCATCCTTCATGGGTGGTAAAGCTAATTCCCAAACGATTCTCTTTGAGAATCAGGGACCACCCCATCCTAGGTGGGAAAAGCTAATACAAAATTGATTTATATGAATCCTTGAGTGGAAGGGCATTAGGTTAAGCCCACCCTTAGGGTAGGGAGTAATCCAGAACACAAAGGTCTAATAACTTAGATTTATTAAACTTTAAGCACAAAAAAAAGGTCTAGTATCCTGATTCCCCAATTATGAAGCCCAAGAACTAGAATGGGTCTAGAACCCGGATTTTCCAACCATGAACCTCATAATAAACTTGAAACTACCGAAATCCCTGCTCAAGATTGAAGTGCACCATGAACCCGGATTTTACAACCATGAACCTCATAAATCGGTTCGTTGTTTCCTCACCTCCTGTTTGCGAGGGCTCCTTGGTTGTGGTGTTGGCCCCGACGGGTGGTTTCTGGTCTTCAGGCCTTTTCAGAAGTCGACTGGTTCTTTATTCTAGGGTTTAAGTGTTCTTGTGGCTTTTGACCATCGGATTATCTTTGTCGTTTAGCAGTGTTGAGTGCCGGCGTGTCGATGTCCATTTTACTCGTTGAGTTTGTGGTGTCGATGAGATATATTGCTTTCTACTTGTTCGTTTAAGGTTATGATTTTTCTCTGGATGATCTTTGTGCTTCAAGTTTGTCAAATTCGAGTGTTTTAGACCTTAGATTTGTTTGGCCTTCATGTTTGTTAAATTCGAGTATTTAGACCTTGTTTTTTTTTGTGCTTAAAGCGATTTCGTCAACGAAAATTTTGTACAATTTCATAGGGCGACATGGGGTTAATTCCTTTACTTCAAGTTTTGTATGATTTCGCGAAGAAAATGTCCGCCTAGTGAAATGGATAGAGCATATCGCTAGGGAACTGAACACAAAGTGGAAATCAGAATGCAAGGCAAGGTGGACGAAATATACTGCGACGTAGTTGGTCAAAGGCAACATGAATTCGTATAATGACATCCTTGAAAAGTTCCTGAACTATCCCGAGGAATGAAAGTGACCTCTCGAACACTGAGCTTCACTCGAGTACTTGGTAATTACACTGATTCTCACTCAATTATTTTATTTTACTAATATGGCTTTGCAAACGGTAGTAAAAGGCGAAGAAAAGGGTGGCGACTGGGGCAACGAATGAGTTAAAAACTCATGGAAAAAGTAGGTCGTTAAACGATTGTACGGAAGTAATGAAAACCCATAAAACGTCCAAGTCTCTTGGTCCATACTATATCCCAACACCGGCCTGTTCTAAAATATTAAGTTCAAATTCAACTCTAAAAATAGTAAACCGTTAATGTGGTTGGACTCTATTCTTTTTGTTTTCACCATCATCGGTCATAAACTTTGTTTGTACAAAACCCAATATCATAATCTTTGATCATAAAAGTAATTCTTTGGGATGTTAATCGTGGGGCACCATCAACTACAAACCTTTTTTCCAATGAAATTTCCTGCATATATAATAGAGCTTAAGCACGCAAGCAATTACTCAAGACTGTATAACCCACATCGGTAAAGATTGGGTTTTGTTCATGCTTTAAATAAACTTAATGTGTATCTTGTGGTTGTCGAGCCCGGTAACGTGGGCTTGTAATCAAGTGAGACATCAAATTGATTGAATGTGGGATGAAATTGTTGGATACAAGTGTGGCTTGGTTTGTTGGTTTATCCACTTGCTGGATTCAAATGCTTGCCCTAAATCCTCAGGTTAGCAGGACACCTCACCCTACATGGGTGGGAAGCTATACAAAAAACTGGTTAATATGAATCCATAAGAGCAAGGGCATTGGGTTAAGCCCCCACCCCTTGGGGTCTCTAATGTCGCTGACCAATCGTACCACTCTCGAGCAAGCTGTCTGGTAATCTCACAACACAAACAACCAATTTTTTCCTTCTTCTTTGGTCCGCATAAAACAATTTCATTCAACCCAATAGAAATCCAAGTGAATTACAACAAGGTCAAAGATTTTTTTGTTTTCTTTCGGTTCTTATGTTGGTTCACTTTCTGTAGATTTCGTTTGAGGTGCCTCTTAGGCATGCTCGTTGTTGTATTCAGAACGCCATGTGTGGCCATCTCCTGTCGTGGTTTCATTGTGTTGTGCCCGGGTTGTTGGCTGCGTCTAACGTTGGGTTTTTATAGTGTCTAATCGGATTTTGTACTCTTCTTTAACTTCTGAAGAGGTTTCATTTTAATATATGCCTTGCTGATAAATAAAAAACCGAATAGTACATGAACTATAAGATGGGTTTATTGTCAATTTAATTTAGTCATTTATTGACTATCAAAATGTATGGACTTAATTTAATTGTTTCTTCTTATCATTGTAATACGGGATATGGAAAATCGACATAGTCACATTCTTCAAAAAACACTTTGGGAGGAGGCCCGAATACAGTTGAAACAAGATTCTCCGATCTCATCTCTGACGTCGTTCTGAAAAACGAAGTCATTTTTATGGTTGAATGTGGGTAAATAAAACACCAACACGTAAATAAAACTATATAAAAAAAGGAATCGAGTCTGAGATCTTGATTTGAAAAGAAACCATTCGATTTAGTCGAATTAAAATTAAAACGAATATATAAAATTAAACTCAAATTTAACTCTATGAAAATATCAAACCTTTTTTTAACGAAAACTGCAGATTTTCATTAATTATAAGAAAAGAGAGTTACAACAAACGGGGCCCAAAAATTCTTTTTTCAAATAACTTTGTGATATATTGACCATAATTAATGATGATTTTTGAAGAAACAAGGTAACTTAATTAAATTTAAAATAACAAACTGAAGAGAACCGCTTAAGGTGGTGCCTAAACGCTGCTTGATCCCATGAAGAGGACTA
>JAYMTN010001798.1:0-12095 GCA_036897425.1 Erodium trifolium
CCTCCCCACAACCGACACCTCCCCCGTGCTTAATCCTTGCCCTCTTCAACCAAAACTTTCACTTACTTCGATTTTGGGTGCGCGACCGAACTCCCAACACCTTGACCTAAGCTCCACCGCTTTATAAATAACCAACACCTCCGGTTCAGAGTCCCTCGAGGAAATTCAAACTAAGCTCACCGTGGTATCCATCGGGGGTGAGCCAAACAAGCTCGAAAACGATGACGACGTCATCATTGAGGTTCCGGAAAGCACAGTCCCGACTATGGATGACGCAAGGTTCCGATAGGCCTCGTCAGTTGTCTCTTCGTCAACAAAAGGGTGAGACCGAGAGCCCTCTGTAACTTGAGTGATTCTACTTGGGATGATTGGGGCCTATTTTTTCAACCACTCATGGACCGTATTATGTCTTTCTTCTTCACGTCTCAATCCTCTTTGGATGTTATTTGGGCTAGGGAGTTGTGGTCCTTTCATGGAACGGTTCTGGTCCTTACGCCATTGCCAAGAACTCAACCAAAAACCTTGGACTTCTAACATGTCTGAATGGCCGATAGAGCTTTCGACATCCCGGTGGAGGCTAGGAATTAGAAACATGTCTTCATCTTCTATTCTACTCCCTATATTCTTAATGTTGTCGTTCATATGCGGGTTTGCGGGTTGAGAAACGATCCGTCCGTAAACAGATCAGACGGATCCGCGAAAAAAGTTTAATCCGTTGGTCAAATTGAGTAATAAATATATCCGATTTGAAAATGTACGGGCGAATGAAAAGTAATACGAGTTAGGCTGAATATTCGCCTATACACACTCTCATCCGTAACGATCCACTACAGATGCTCTAACAGAGATTTAGAGGACAAAGTCGATAAACTTGACGTCAGATTGCCGAAATAGAAAACGGAGCCTCGCTACAAAGACTCGACATTACTTCCTTATTAAACAAAGAAGATAAAGATTAATTTCGGACAAATGAAATGACCATAATTAATCAAGCATGAAAAAGGTCAATACAAATATGAAAATTAAAAACCATTTTAGTTTGTAGGGCACATGGCCTCTCCATGTGTCCCTCATTTATTCATTTGGTGCCGAATGGTTTGGCGGTTCATGACATGTACTCTGGTCCACTTAAAACAGTGGGGTGGGTGTCACACATATTTATTAGGATTTTTTAATTTCATTCTTTTATATTTTAATTATTAAATAATTTAAATCATATTGATTTATTTTTACTTTTATTCGTTATTACTTAAATTTTAGTGATGAAAATACTTCATATATGTAAAGATTTTTTTAAAGACAATTATAGTAAATCTTAATCTAAAATTATTATTGAAAAAACAAATCTTTGTTCTTTTTTTATGAGGCATATTTTTGTTATTGAAATTCAGATTACGATAAATTGAAACAAAAATAAATGAATTAGAATGAATTGACACGGTCAAAAACTCAAAAGTATATAAAAATATTAATAATACATTAAAATACATGTTAGTGAAATATATTTTCTCATATTAACTATATCCAAAACTAGCAGCCGAATTAATTTTGGACTTCACAATTATTGATAGTATTTTGATTCATGTGGTTTGATCATTAATCACATGCATGAACGAATGGAGGGAGATTAGGGTCTGATTAGTTATTCGTAAGGTTTAATATGGAAGATGGGGTCTAATATGAATTAAAGGACGAACTTAAATGGCATAAATACCGGCGTTAATTAATTACCGATATTGACTTCAACTTTCTGGCAACCTGTTTGGTTGCCGAGAAAGTGGATAATAAGACCACTGTGCCTGCTACCTAAAAGAATACCAACAACATCAATTATTAGCTTTCCCAAAGTCCCCTTGAGGTTTTAGTCCTTAGAAGCAACCCGAGACCAAACATACAAACCTCTTAAACTCTCTAAACATGTCACTTTTGATTTAGTGTCCAAGTGGTGGTGCCTTGCAACCTATAAGCGTTCAAAAATGAGTGAGTTGCAAAAATATTCAAATATCCTATCTGAATTAACACCGTTATTACTAGAGGGTTGACCGTTCAGCTGATTTATAGTGGGAAGTGTAAGAAAGACCAACGGTTGTATCCATAAAAACAATTTTTGAAACCATTAATTGAGGTGATTTATTTTTGACAGAACAATAGTGTCTTGAACCTATCGTTCTGTCATGTTTCTTTTAAATTTGTTTTAAAATGTCGGTCTTATTTTTACAATTAAATTTGAAACAAAAAATCTATAATTCTATGAAAGAGTGAAATTCTAAATAAAAAATTATTCTACATATTAGTTTAAAGGGTCAAATCGTTATTTCATTTTTCATGCAAAACACAAAAACAAAAGTTTAGTATTTTTTTCTACACGTTTTGTAAAACCTCACAATAAACGTGATTTGTAAAATCCACTAACATGTTATTTTTTGCAAAAAAAGTTGAAAGTACTTCTACAAAAATACATAGGGTTTCCAAACACGCATACATGAGTATGAAGGTTACAAATAACGAAACACATATAATGCAAGTGGTGAGACTATTATTTCCAAAAAAAAGTTGATATTATTATTATTATGTATTGTCATATAGCTAAATCCCGTTAAAGATAACGGATTTGCGTGTAAATAATAATAATTCACTGTGAGTATTTCCAAAACACGCATTAGCTTATCGTAAAATTTTACGATTACATCTTTATTTTATTCTATGAATGACTATCCTAAAACCCATGGATGATTTTATTGAATGCCATGTTATATTTGAGTGTACATTGAATATGGTCATGGGGTTGCAAGTAGGTAGTCACAATCTGACTGGGTCGGAAAGAACCGAGAAACATGACGAATTCTAGCAAATTTAATGGAGTTTGAGAACCAACCAAACAAATCAAAAGCAGAGCTTGTTTAGGTGTGAATGCTGATTGGCTATTACGTTGACTTCCAATCCGTCCTCTCAGCCGCAACGCAACTCTCGAAAGTACGATTCAATTTCAATAGTAAAAGGGAAAGATAATTCACGTGATTCTGATGACACCAACTTGAGTTTACATGCTAACTAGGATCACAAAAAGTTCCATGGAACTCCATAGAATATGCGGATCATCATGCGACTTTCGTCGTTGGCTTCAATGAGTTAATGGCATTGGATGTCATAGAATCACAACGCAGTTTCATTTTTTTTTTAAGATGAAAAATTATTCATCGAAGCTTACAAGAGACAGAGAAACACCGACAATACTTTCTTTTCTAGCTCTAAAATTTTCGTCCATGTTTGCAACCAACGTATAAAATGAACTAATCTTCAAAATGACCTTGTTTTGATAATCTCTATTTCTATCTTAATTATAAGTTACGGTTTTATTCTTTATGTAAAAGTTATATTATCAAAGGCCCTTGATTTTGAGGTGTCATGAAAGGTAAACTATGACATTTCGTGCAAAACTGAAGTCATTTTGCAAGATTGTGTGAAAAAGGTTACCCATTCGATAAGATATCGAAGTAATGTTATCTTACAAATTAATCCTCCATAAAAGCTACCCCGTCACAGTCCGCCATGTGGTTGTAAGAAATGAGATAGAGTTAAAGGTATAATTTTTAAGAAGTAAGAAAGGAGAACGTACCAATGTTTCTAAGTTTGACATTAGAGTACCTCTAGTGGGGGTCGAACTCGACAAGGTCGATTAGGTCACAAAATAGAGTCGATTCGTGGTTATCTTGTAGTAAAAGATATTTTCGACATATCGATTCTAACCAGAATCGACAAGTGACCGAGAAAGAAAGGCTAAGGGATAAGAGAGAAGGTCCTAGTTGTTGTTCTTCAGAGGTTCATGTGGGTTGTTTCTTCTTGGTTCAAGTTGTTGTAAGTTGTTGGTGTGTTGTTGCCCGCTCTGTTTTGGGGCTTTTGAAGTCTGTAATCTCTTTCACCTCATGAGAGGTTCATTTTACATATTTGTCTTGCTGATAAAAAAAAGGATAAGAGAGAAGAAAATAGAAGAAGAGATAAAGAGAGATGAGGGGTCGATTTTGTGCGTCAACAATTCCGTCGACAGTGGGAAAGAGAAACAAACAGAGAGAGAAAAAAACGTCACTGAAGTCACTTTTTCCCATTTTTTCGCCGATTCGATCATGTTTTAGACTCCACTATGAATAACCTTATAGAAGGTAAAGAACCAGACACAATTTAATCTTTCTCTCGGATGTTTCTTTGCATTATCCTTGCTCTTAGGCTAAAAATATGTTGAAGTCCAATAAGTTAAGGCTGGATTTCTACAAGTAAGACTCAAGTCTCCAAGTAAGAAGCCTTGAGTTCGACTCAGACAAATAAGTGTACTTAATGTAGGTTTATATGCACTTGTTGTATTTTTGCTGCCCAACATGTTATAATGAGTTTAAAATTAATTGGTTTATACGTCCATTTTTTTGCCCACAATCTCGTTACAACCTCCACATTCTCATTTGGGTACCGAACGAGGTGATACTTTCTTCTCGATAAGTATACTTTTCTTCCCCTATTACATAATCATATACAGTATACGGATTTAATAGACATGGTCGTGGTGGTGGGTGGTCCACGAGCATGTTGTTCAACTGAAAATTCTAATGAGCATGTCCTTAGATTTCTAGGGCTCTCCTTCACATGGCCATGACCCATGTGGATCGACTTAAGGGCCATTGAATTGTTCCAATATTAGTCGAAACGACATGACTCGACACCGCCACATGCCCTTCTCTGTACCTATTCTGTCTCGTTCCATGAACAACCTCATTATCCTCTAAACCAAAGGCTGTATCGATTACATATATTTTTTAAATTTTATTTTCTCTTTGAAATAAAACATTCTCTATCCTTCTTCTACCTCAGCCGCCGGTCCGTTTGTGTTGTGGTGGCCTGATGTAATTTGTTCCATATGATTATGGATTGTGAATTATTGAGGAATCATGTGTTCTTGTCGTGGTAAGAGCTGAAAATTGTTTTGACTATGGGTTGTCCTAAACCGGGGCATAAAAACAAAGCACGACTCTTCATTATTTGCCGGAAAATGATTGCGACTTCACATGTTACATGATATGTTTTTTTTCCCGAGAACAAAAAAAGACATGTTTGTTGATCATGATTGCAATGTTACATGGGTGGAAAGAAGAGCAGCCTTTCACTCTGCATGTTCTTGCCTCGATTCGACTTTGGTTGGACTTAAAGAACCAATTGCATGAGAAAATCTCGGGGGTAGAATTGGGTACTTCGAATGTGATTTTGGACCTTTGGTTGTCTTTAAAGGGTTTGTTTTAGAGAACAGTTTAACATTTTTGGTGATTTATGAGATCGTTACGTGTTTGTTTCGACAATAAGCTTAGTCACGATTGGGTCCGTAGTTAAAGTTCTCATCCCCATCCTACCGACGGATGTAGTTATCTGTCGGTCAAAGTCTTGGTCGACGGATCTTGACCGACGGATAGATTCGTCAGTCAAGATATATGCTTATCTGGACAACGGATCTAATCCGCCTGCCAACTACTTATTAGCGGTAGTGATTGTTGTATGTTGTAAGGCATGACTTTTTTTTTTAATATAGTTCCGCCGTATCTTCAAGAAAAAAACATGAAAAAAATCGTCTAATTCATTTCAGTGATGGGCTTATTTTGCCATTGATATCATCATTGTCTTAAATCAAAGTCTACATGGTCAATGCAATTCGGAATTCTAAAATGAAAAATTTAAGGTAGCATATGAAATTGTTTTTTTAAAAGTATTTTCTTGTTAAACCGATTGATGGTGAAAAGGGAATCCCAAAGAGTTTTTATTTAATACAGGCTTACAAATTGGTTAAAATAAATAAGATGTTATATTGGTGATAATTGCCATTTATTTTATTTTATTTATATTTATCAACGGTTGGCACTGAATTGTCCGAAAGATTTGTGATCAATTGGAGCATAAGATGACCATGGACAGCAACATGCAAGCTTGTTTTGTATACGAAAGAGTAATAGATATAAAGGTTGGTGGTACCAAAACCTCCCCATTAGGTAAGCAAAGCTGGTTTAGCATCACCCACTAATCTTAGTTTATATAGAAAAATTAAGATTAATCCGTACATGATGATCGGGATTTGGTGACCCATGTCTCTCAACTTTGGTCGGCAATATATTCCAGACACTTTCAAGTCAAAAAGATGTTTTGATTGATTAATTTCTGAGTTTTTTTCAACCCAACTGAGTTTTGGTGACCCGTGCCTCTCAACTTTGGTGACCAATAAAAGCAATATATTCTAATTTTTTTTTGGTTATTGAATGACCCTAATTTTTGTGTTTTGGACAGTTTTGTTCCAAATTAATTGGATATTGGTTTGGTATCTATATCTCTCAACTTTAGTCATCAATAAAATTAATATATCACAAACATTTTAGTAATTGAAATATCTTAAATTTTGTATTTTGAGACATCCTCTCGATAAACCCAATTGGGTGTCTCGATCGATTTCATATGTCATCTATGCAAGCTCAACTATGTTTCTTAGAGTATCCATATTGTTAATCAATCCATTTTAGTGACAAAAACTTAAAACGTCGCTCATCCTATAATACTAACGATCTTATTTTCAACAACTGTGTATAAATTCGCGCCTCGAAACCAAACATCATGTTATTGTCAACACGAATCATCAATGTAAATTTCAATATCACAAGAAGAGAGAAGAAGCAATGATCATATAAATAGTAAAATAGAAATGGTCGATCCAAACTCGTGCACGACGTATAGTAGGGGTGTGTTAAGTTTAGGACGAATCCAAGACACACCAAACCAAACCAAACCCACCACTTAAAAATATGGACAGCATAAAAAGTGAAAGGCCTTCTCTTTTCCTAAATGGGCTCGAGTCCAAATGTTTGAGACATCATTAACGTAGGCTAAGTTTAAATATTCTTTAGGCACATTTAGAGCCCATTCTTTTAACGTGTTTCATATATTTGGGCCTCCAGGAACTTACGAGGTTATAAAATCAGTTTCATTTTTGGGATTATAAGCTTTACTCGATTGGGCTGAAATCGAGGTGTATAATTGTTAACAAGTTTACAATAATGGAAAGACAAAATTACCCTCCTTATCTCATTCTAATTACACGTAGACTTCTGGCTTAACCGGCTTCAACCGGTGAGCCATCCACAACTTGACCGGGTAGAGCACGACGAAATTACCATCTCCACCCTTGAGTTCTGCGTCATTGATTTGTATTTCCTCAGTGTTCTATATCCCACACAACAACACATTGCATATACACAACCTTAGCCTCTGTTTGTTTAGAGAGAAAGTAGATTGAATAGATAAATTTTGGTTTGATCATCATAAATTTTCGTAGAACAAATCTTCGCAGCAGCTTTGTCCGGTAGTGTGGTGTTGTTGGAAGCTTGCTGTTGAAGATTTTTCTGATATTCGGCGACTTGACAGACGATCCTTTTCTTCTCTGTTCCTGCTTTGTAATTTTCGCTTCTCCTTCTCTTCTCCCGCAAAATTGAGACGTTCCCTTATCGTCAAGCAATGTAAGTTGCTTGCTGCGTCGCAGGATTTAGTGTTGTTGGAAGGTGATCTTGTTCGTTCTCGAGGTTCGGATTCAAACTTCTGGTGTTGGGATTTTGTGAATTTTTTGGGTTAGATCTGGTTGTTGTGCTGTGGTTTTGTTTGAATGAGGGAGTTTTGATTGTAATTGGAGTTGAGAGCTTGATTTGTTGTTGAAGAGGTTTTTTTTTTTCATCAGCGAGAAGATGAAGAGGTCTAGAGATCGGTTGTATTTGAGCTCTCAGCAAAAGCAGCCCATGGTCTCTTCTCGTGGAGAAACGTGAGTTGTCTGTCGTTTTTGTTAATTATCTCTTTATTCATTTGTGCTTTGGTTGATTTTGTGTCTGATTAACCAAGTTCATTTACATTGATCTGCTCAATTATGTGGTCATGGTTTTGTTCAATTTTTGTAGGCAATTGCCTAAAATTTCAATTTTGATGAGTGCCTACTAGTTAAGCTAGGACTATGTTCTTTTGCTGGTCAAATATTGGAACTCACCTGCTTAGTTTGACCCTTTCGAAATATATCCAAGTCTTATTGGGAGGCCAGTGTTAGAAGAGAAATTAGGAGTATCAATATCAAACCTCTTCTGGAAGAATGTGCGTCTTAATGCTTTTTAGATAAAGCTTCAATTTTGTGTCAATACTGTTATCTTATGTTGATCTACTGAAAGAGTTCACGAGTCCCACAACCTAGTTCTTAATCTTTTTTTTTGATGTTTTACGAACAATGAAGCTCTGGGCAACCCCAGATGATGGGTGGTGGAGCTGCACAAAAGCTAACAACAAATGATGCCCTAGCTTATCTCAAGGCTGTGAAGGACATATTTCAAGACAAAAGAGAGAAATATGATGAATTCCTTGAAGTTATGAAATATTTCAAGGCTCAAAGGTTTGATCACTATATGATGTTCCACATTATAGTCATTTGTTTAATGAAACTTACCGACTTTTCTCACAATTCATTGTTGGTTTAGAATTGATACCACTGGTGTCATAGCGAGGGTGAAGGGTTTATTCAAAGGGCATCGCGACCTAATTTTGGGTTTTAATACCTTCTTGCCAAAGGGCTTTGAGATCACTCTCCCACTCGAGGAAGAACAACCTCATCAAAAGAAGCCGGTTGAGTTTGATGAAGCTATTAGTTATGTGAACAAAATTAAGGTTGAAGTATACACCGTGGCATAGTTGAATTTTAGGTGATAAGCTTGTGTTCTGAGGTCTAATATGATACATTTACCACATTGCAGAATCGGTTCGAAGGTAATGGTCGAGTCTATAAGTCATTTTTAGACATTTTGAATTTGTACAGAAAGGAAAACAAGTCCATCAACGAGGTTTATCTGGAGGTGTGTTTGTTGCTTCTAATTAGTACCATTTTCATATGCTTTGTTTTTACATTTTTTAAATTCAGGTCATGACATTTTATTTCATACTTCCATTCTCTTAGGATGAGCTATAAGTATAGTATGACTTCTTGCAGGTTGCTACACTTTTCCGCGACCACCCAGACTTGCTCTCAGAGTTCACTCATTTTCTACCTGATGCTTCGGCAGCCGCCTCAGCTCATTATGAGCGGCATCTCAGTGTTCGCCCCCGTGATCCAGACAATGATAGAGCTCTCATGATTAAAGTAGAGAAAGAGCTAAGAAGGCGTGGTGATAAAGAAAAGGAAAGGAGAGAAGACAGAGAGAGGAGAGACCGGGAACGGAAAGACAGAGATTTCAAGCATGATGGGAACAGGGACTTTAACATGCCACGCTTGCAGCAGAAACCAAAATCTGGGAATAGGTCTGAAGATGAACAGCTGCATCCAGGTGGGCACAGCGATGAAAACTTTGGAAACCATCCTGTTTCACTTTCATACTGTGAAAAGCGACTTACTATTTTATACTGTGCCTACACGTAATACTGTGAAGTCTCAAATTCATGTACTGTGCACTGGCTTAATAGGGTTCCAATCAGTCAAGTAGTTGCCAATTGGTATGCCTATCACTGCCAGTTTGGGGTGCATATATGCTCCTCATAAAATAGTTTGTGTAGGTTTTCATTAGTTTGTTCTGTGTTCTGGAATGAAGTTATGATATTGGGACATCTTTATTTTAATCATTCTTTGTACTGATTGTTTTCTTAGCTGTTTTTTTTCTTTCTTTTCCTAAGTTACTTAGATCATGTCATCACAGGTACTTATAGCCAAGAGTTTATCTTTTGTGATAAGGTGAAAGAGAAGCTGCGTAATCCTGATGATTATCAGGAATTTTTGAAGAGCCTTAATATCTATAGCATGGAAATAATTTCAAGAACGGAATTGCAATCTTTGGTATGTCTTATATATATACATTCCATTTATCCAGCAGATCTCATTATTAAAATATAAAGAATTTGCTTGAGTGTAATCATATGAAGATTACTTCAAATGCAAATTAACGTTCAATAATTGATAGATGTTCTTGTGTTTGATCAGATTTGTTTTTATGCAATAGGATATCCAATGGACTGGCTTATCATGTGTTTAGTTTGTTGTAGAAAATGTGGAAGAAAGGAACGAAACACTAATCCACTGTCAGCAGTCTTCCAAATGTCTGATTAAATAAATTTGTAATACTGTAGATTCATCGTAAACCTGTTATGGCTTGTCATTGTCATTGCAACTCATGTCTGAGGCCAGTCAATTGATTGTAAGTCTATAATATGGGCTGAACGAGACTAGCTAAACTTCTTCAGAACAGTAAATAAAAAATCTCCTTGCCATTGTGACTTGCTAGTGGTACGGTGTTACCGTCTCGCTTATCAAGTCCGACTGTTGAACTGAATCTACCTTTCGGCCCTTTCAGATCAACTTGAAAGTCCATATTATTTGTTATAGACTCTTGAGAGATATAACTTGGGGCAAATGAGTTTTGGGCCATTCACTGAGAAACATTCCTCTGAAAACCATCAATACCTGACGTGGTTAGGTAGATATGTCATAATACTTTCCTTCTTACATCAATGATTTCTTACACCAGTACTTGTCTTAGGTGGGAGATTTACTTGGAAGATATCCCAATCTTATGGATGAGTTCGATGAATTTTTGGCTCGTTGTGAAAAGATAGGTAACTGCTCAAAACTGATACTTTAAGTTGTTTGCTTTGTTGGCATTGTATCTAACCCAATTCACTCCTGGCTCCTGCAGATGGGTTACTTGCTGATGTTGTGAGTAAAAGTACGTAATGTTACCATTCCATGTTATTTTTAAGCTAGATGCTTCTCTAAATACATTGTATCTCATAACAGACATGACTATTTTACTGGAAGTGAAGATTTTTGTAGTTAGATCAATAATTTGTTACGCTAACTTGATCATTGATGTGAACCTCAAACATAATATATTGGAGGTGTTCTCAACTGGCAATCTCATCGTGGAGCATGTTAGGAGGCCTGGGATCAAATCTGGCTTACATCAGGTTGAAGACAACGTTTTGCTTAATCATATAATATGGTTGTGCGATTGAAAGATGAAAAGTCAAACTGATATAAGCTGGATTTAACACTGGGTCTCTTGGTTCAACACCAAAAGACTGCCAGTTGAATGTGTCCCCACTGCCTTCCAATGTTTTTACCTTTGAGGTTCCAGTATTGATGGATGTGTTTTGTTGTTTCAATTTCCACAGCTATACTTACAGTTCTAGTTCATTGCAGATTCCTTGTGGAATGATGAACATTTACCCAGCAGCGGTAGGGATCGAAACCGTGAGAGAGACGGAGTTAAGAATCAAGAAAATCAAGAAAGGGACAGAAATATAGGCTTAGGCATTAAAGATGCTGGAGGCCACAGGGCGTCTCTATTTTCTGGCAAGGATAAGTATATGTCAAAATCCATTCAGGACCTTGACCTCTCTAACTGTGAGCGTTGTACCCCTAGCTACCGTCTTCTGCCAAAGAATGTATGCTGTACTTCACTATAATTTTTTTACTTCTTCCATCCATTATCTAGTGGGCCTTGTTTTTGTTCATCTGGACATGCATGCAATTTAAGGAAGCTATTGACTTTGCCTAAACATCGAGCCATTTCTAATTCAGGCGCTCGTATTGGATGGGGGGAGCGTTTGTTTTTGGATATATTGATACTATTAACTTTTTTATTATTATTATTATGTTTCTGTCATGCAGTATCTAACACCTTCAGCAAGCCATAGAACAGAGCTTGGTGCTGAAGTACTGAATGACAATTGGGTATCTGTCACTTCGGGAAGTGAGGACTACTCTTTTAAACACATGCGTAAAAACCAGTATGAAGAAAGCCTATTTCGATGTGAAGATGACAGGTTGGAGCTTGCATACGAATTTTTTTTTTCCTTTCCTTTTTTGCTTTACCTGTGCGACTTAATGTTGTAGAGGAATAGAGTAGAAGTAATTATGGCAGGATTTTATTTATTTATTGTTCCTGTAAACTTCTGAAATTATTATTGATGATTGTTGATATTCTTGATATTCTGGATGTTTCAATACAATGAGAGCATCCCTTTATATAGGGATTAACTCTATACGAAATAGGAAATACTAA
>JAYMTN010001799.1:0-12094 GCA_036897425.1 Erodium trifolium
TTGACCGACGTTGACCGGAAGCAGTTCTTACAACCCAATACTCCGTTGTAATACTATTTTTATCCCGAGGGAATATAATGGCATATCATTTGCATGGAAACATAAGTGCAGTTGGTCAATTCTGCGTTGACTGAAATGCTAAATTCAAGTGTCCAACCACTAAATTTCAATCTTTTTCAACGCCGAATCGATTGTGATCTGAAAGATCGTCTACTATTCTGCAGATGGTTGTAGTTTTCATTTCTGCGACGTAAACTTTGACCAACCTTTTTGGTGGGCGAGACGTGGTACGTTTCTGCACGGAGATTCGGCCGAAGCACCCATAATATGCCATTTGTTACTGAGTCAACCGATTATGTTTCAAAAAAAAATAACAATTTGGAGCTTTCATTGCACTCTCAAAATAATTAGTCTAATAACTTGTAATTTTTTCGATTATTGATCGATTTTTCTAGTGGTGATGAGTTTGATCCGTCCGTAATCAACTATGACACATTAAGGGAGATGACCCGTGAGGCAGAGAATTAGATGGTGCATTCGTTATGTGCTATAAAGAGCACATAATTATGTTTCAAAAAAAAATAACAATTTGAAGCTTTCGTTGCTATAAAGAGCCATTCAAGTTCTACTTTTTTTCCATACACCATCAACTATTTCATTGCTCTCTCAAAATAATTAGTCTAATAACGTGTAGTTTTTTCGATTATTGATGGATTTTTCTAGTGGTGACGAGTTTTATCCGTCCGTAATCAACTATGACACATTATGGGAGATGACCCGGGAGGCGGAGAATGAGATGGTGCAGTCGTTATGTACTATTTTAAAGGAAGCCGAGGAACATGTCACGAACCCCGTACCAATAAAGCACAACATAAATTACATTTTCAACGATCGACATGATCCTCATGAGCAACGTGTGGCTGACTACTTCATTGTATGGGCAAAGAATGTTTCGTCTGTGGTTCCATATGGCAAATTCTGTTTTTATTCAAATTTTAGCAGGTGTGCACGAATTCGATCCATACTTCACCCATAAAGAGGATTTTCGTGGTTAGCCAGGTTCTCCTTTTACAAAAACTGTAATGACGCTATCCGGATGTTATGTCACGAATCATCGACCAGCAGCTTGGACGAGTATTTTAAAATGGCGGAATCTATGGCCCTTGAGTGCGTGTAGAGGTTTTGCTTCGTCGTCATCAACGTCTTCGAGGTTACCTATCTTAGAAGACGGACGCTAATGATATATCCCACCTATTGCGTGTCAATGAAATGCGTGGGTTCCCTGGTTGCATCGACAATCTAGACTGTATGCATATTGGGCAAGGAAAAATTGTCCAAAAGCGCATCAAGTGGTTCACGAGCGGAGCGATGATCTAGGACGTACTGTTATGCTTGAAGCGGTTACGGGGCTCGATACCTGGTTTTGGCACACATATTTCGGTATGTTGTGGTCGAACAACGACATTAATATCTTTAATCAATCATCATTGTTTCTAACGTAGAATGAGGTGAGCGACCGGAAGTGGTGTTCCGGGTATACAGTCATGATTATAACACTTCTTACTATTTCTTATATTCACCATATATAACCTTTTTGATGTTCATCCCAACATCACAACTTTAAAAGCATATATTGTACACACAAAAACAAGACGCCGCGAGGAAGGATGTTGGGAGGGCTATCGGGATCCTCCAAATTTACTTTTATATTATCACTAGGCCGGCTCGAAGTTGGGATGACCGTAAATTGGGATGATTATGAGTGCGTGAATCATCATGCACAACTTGATTGTATATTATGAGCGTGATTCATTCAAGGGTCATATTGAACAACGATAAATGCATCCTACCCATCCATTAAGAGCCAATTCTCCATTACGATGTCATCCGAACCCACTCAAGTCGTATGGAGAATTAAGACTTCCATTTTCAATACAAAGAAGATCTCATGGAACAGATTTGGACTTTGTTCAGCGGGCACGAGGCAGTCGTGGATAAAGATGATGAATAGGCTACATTGTTGGGCTTTGTGCCCTAGGACAATCCACATTGAAATATTACAATGTGTTTGTGATTAATAAAACTGGATTCTACTCACCTTTATCTGCAAAACCTTTTTCTTCAAAACAAGCGGCTTAGTCGTTAAACCACGATGCTCTGTTTTGGAGAACATCTCACCTCGGCACTCTGTTTTGGAATACAACTCATCGTAGCCTGAATCCGAACTTTGGTAAGATGAGCGAACAACACAAATAGCTCAAACTCATTATATTTTAAGCCACTGAACACAATAATGGCTCTCTCTGTTGATTTCGGTGACTGGAATATCACAAAACAAAAACAACACCCTTTTCGATTTGGTCTTTTGAGATCAATGGTTGATACAATTTCACCATAAACCCCAAATGTGTTCTGAAACCACTCATCATATGAATAATAAGGCAAGTTGTAAACAACATAGGTGGAACAGAGAATGTCCAAACAACAGATGGAACACGATCTCTGGTCGTCCTTAATGAGTTGGCACAAGAGGTACGAACAGATTGCATACCCCGATCAACCTCATCCAAACAAGACATTCCTCCACGATAACCTCTCTCAACAAGCTTGATCGCCGGAAAGGGGCCACCGACATTCATACAGTAGAGGAGATAGAAAGAACCATTCGGAGAGAGCATCTTAGAAGATTTTTAGGATCTGACATATATAAAGTGAAGACTTCGTATGAAATGAGTAGTTACGGGCTTTGCTAGGATTTACTCGTAACTTGTGGATAAAATATTAAATTGGATCTCACTACCAACTTCATATGAATCCTAAAGGGTCACACAAAACAGAGTAAAGACCACAAAGAAATGAACCTCAAAGGTTTGATTTAAATAAACCCATAAAATTTATTTAATTTCTCATAGAATGATGTCATTATTTGTATTTAACTATCGTCTTGCATAATAATTAAGTAAAACAAATAAATGCCCAAAATATATGTAAATATATGGGATTGGCCGAACACCTGTATTGGCAATAGGGGTATTCGGCCAACCCTAGAATTATATATTATTTGGTGGTGTTTTATTTATTAAATTATAAGGAAAATACAATATTCTAGAATGTGTAGACAAAAAATGGAATTCTAGTTTGACTAGAATTAAGGAAACAAGAGACCTACTTTGCTAGGTTTCCTATTCTAATTGGAGTTGGTTTATGGTAAACTAAACCCTATAAATAAGTCACCATGGAGAACGAAATTAATAGCATATTTGCAGCAAATTTAAGCTACAACAAAGAGAGAGCAACAGTGAAAATGTTCAACGCTACTAGTAAGCTTTAGTTGTAGATTCGTCTTACTCGTGTGGATAAGGTTAATTTGCGATATGGCCCTATTATCCTAGTGGTTTTGGCCACTGGCCTCGCCTATTACGTAATTTCTCTTTCCTTTTCATTTAATCCACTAAACCGCCGTAATGACTTGTATACCCTTACGATAACTCAATATAATTTCCCTTTGTGTTTTCTGTAGTTTTTCTAAAACTGAAGAAGTGAAATGGATATTGTACCCTTACTTAGACTTACATATATCACATTTCTTTGTATGTGAGAACCCTATATTAGAATTCGATTTCCTCGTATTGTGTCAGAATCATGTTAGAATTCAAATTCCCCGTACTGCGCCAAAACCTTCTTCCTCGACGTCTTCAATCCACGACAACGATTCCATCTCCGATGTCGCCTCAAAATCGAGCTACCCACGACCAAAATCGAGCTACCCACGACCTAGATACTCATGCAATGGAGTTCTATTCGTTTTAGGAAGTAATATTTGTTTCCCAAACTTAAAGATACTTATCTAATAGATATCTGATCTATTTAGGAAGTATTATATCACAAAGAAACTTGGAGATATAGATTGAAGATTTGTTTCCTTGTTTGAAGATATTTCTACGATTTGATATTTGATTTATTTAGGAAGTATTCTATCACAAGGAAACAAAGGGTTTTAGATTGATCATGACTCTAAAGATTAAGAAACTCTAAGAGGCACGATTCAAGGTATTAAGGAGCTATTTAAATCGTGAAGATATTCAGAGGTCCACTTGATCGTTATCTAATCAAAGATGTCAGACCAAATGTCATCTGACATCTTGAGCGCGCACGAGGCATAATTTGAAGATAAGTATCGCGCGTTTCTTTATTTAAAGTTAAGTATCTTATGTTTCCTACTTTGAAGACAGTTCTATTCCAAGCATCAGATTCGTTTAAGATTGATTTCCTATCTTGAATATACTTCTATACTAAAGAAATATGTTTGGTTTAGGAATTGTTCCAGGTTATGGAAACTTGGTAATTGTGTTAGACCGTGAATCTACGGCTTGAGAAACCCTAGGGAGGCCCGACTACAATAGAGGGAGAAACTATAAAAAGCTAGAGGGATTTCCGCAATACTACTTGATGACTGGTGCTTTTCGCACCCTTTTGTGAGTTAATTCTGAAGGCGTCAGTATGCTTAATCAGTTGAATGAATGTTTAATTAATTGAATATGTTTTTGATTGGGTTAAGTACCTAGGAAGGGAAATGATAATAAGTGTGAACTATTTTACCTATAGATTATTAAGAGGCTATTTCCTTAAAATAGCCAATTAATTAGCCCGAGACAAGTCTTAACTCAATCCATGCGATAGAACCGACTTGTCAATTAAAATTGTGAGTATTGTTCGTGGTCTCCCTAGAGTAGTCGTTATAAGAACGTGAGGTGTAGTCTAGGGTGATGCCACATACCATCGATGCATAACTATAATACGACGTAATCACAGCTTGGGGACTAAATGTTGATGCCCCATGTCGTAGGGAGAAAATTTTCCTTTACTAGTGGTAGGCGATTATCTGAGATATGTACAACATAAGAATGCAATAAGAGAAAGAAAAGTTTATGTTCTCTTGGTGGTGTATTTTTTGAAAATAACTTGTTGTGATGTGCTATGGTGTCCCTTTAGAATCATTAATCCTCACTACAAAGTTCATTTGAAAAGTCACAGAACCACCTTGGATAATATCATTAAGATTTCTACCATTGATGGTAGCATTCCCCAAATAAACCCAAGTAAAAGGTAGACTTACAAATCCCCGAACTCAGGCCCAGCACATCCTACTCTATGCACCTTTCTTGAGAGCCCCGTTACCCAAGTTTATGAAGCAGCAAATATCTTAGACTACCACACTCAAGCGGAAGTAAAGTGAAATTTTGGTTAGGTGCAACAACAAGATGTCTTACAAGATGTTATGACTTATTGATTGACGTCTTTCTTTAGAACAGAATGGAGACAAAATAAAGGAAAACAAGAACGATAAAGATACATAGGTTTGTTACCCAGTTCAGTACATCATCACCTACGTCTAGGGTTACTCTGCCAGTGGAATGATTTTCACTATCAAGTAATAAGTCAAAACATACAAGTTCAGATCCTCTAGATCAAACCTATGCTACTATTACACAGTGCAAAGCCTATATCAGGGCTCCCCCTAAATATGAGCTCCTCAATCGATCCTACTCTTCAAGCCCTTCAGTCTTGTATTATTTCGATCCCTTGAGTATCAGGTTTGTTGTTGTTCTGTGGAGATTCTTCATGAAGCTCCAATTACACAACCACAACCCAAACACTCATTTAGTTACGAATAAAATTTTAGAACAATATGCCATTCTTTGTTAAGCGTACTCAACGTCCCAGCACGCTAGTCCAACACCCGTAGGAGCTCTTAACGGTTTGAACAAAGAACAACAAAGAAAGAATAGTTACTGTAGTTACGCTTGTAACAAAAATGGCTTCCGCAATGTATGGTTACAGCAGTTACGCTTGTAACAACCATGGCTTCCGCACCGTATAGTTACAGTAGTTACGCTTGTAACAACAATGGCTTCGACTGTGTTTTACAATAATGTCGACCAGCAAGAGCTAATAGAATATCTCTTGCCTTTTATAGCTCTTGCAACTTGTAGATATTTTCTCAATCCTTAGAGTCACGATCAAGCTATATCTCCAAGTTTCCTTGTGATAGAATACTTCCTAAATAGATCATATATTAAATCGTAGAAGTATCTTCAATCTAGGAAACAAATCTTACTTCCTAAAACGAATAGGACTATTGCAGGAGTATCTTCACGTTTAGGAAATAAACCTACAACACCGGATACACACAACATGTTTGTTGACCTCTAGGCATGCATCTTTTATATCTTTGCTACTGGGCATGCGCAGGATGTCTAATGACATCATAAATAACATCTTACTTGACAAAAACATTTCCAACCTAGATGTAACAACAATCTCCGCCTTTGGCTATTTTTGTACGCAAGCACTTCTTAACTTCAAGTAAGGGGATAACAAATAACAGAGATCACAGTCTCCTAGCATGCATTATCTAAAACCCAATTTCTTCAAATAATACCTTCATAACAATATGCTTCAACAAAACTTCAAACGCAACAATATGCTTCAACAAGGCAGATATCTTCAAACAACAAACTTGCATGCTTAGCCTCAAAATGCCAACACTTATGCATGTTTGGACTCAAACTACCATCTTCTCCCCTTGATTGCCTAAAAAAATTTCCAAGGATAGAAAATCAACTCAGCAAGCTAGCTTCAACAATAACTAGCAACGAGATGGTGAAGTATTAGTAATAGAAATATAGCTAAAAAATTATCCGATACAGTTGCAGGAACATCTGAATCCACATCTTCCTCTGCATCTTGTCTAGCCAATAGATCCTGGAGTAGCTCTTCAAGAATCTTCTTCTGCTTTTCCATGGATATGATTGGAGCACGAACCTCTTCAATAATTGTTCCTTGATGAACTTTTCCTCTTGAGCTGCTACTTCCCTTAGACTACTTGCCATATGTCCTAATATCTTCACAGACATGAGTGCCTTCAAAGTGCTTCTTTCTGAATGTCAGCAGGAAAAATTTCTTCCCTTAATCATCATAAATATTCATCAAGTACTTCTAGCAATAGAGAAATGAAAATAGTAGTAACTACAGCACAAAGAGCATTATCTTGGAGTAGAGAGTAGAAGAGTGTAGTTAATAGTACACCAACCAACAAGCTCGGACATTCCCGAGGAAAATAGAGTTTAAGCATAAGTTCATCAAAAATTGTATCAATAGGGTGGAAGAACACATAAATTTTACAAAGGATCTGATCTGTGGAGGATTTCTCTGGATCAACATCTTCTGCGACATCCTCTTTGACATCTTGAGCTTGCAAGTCTTGAACAAGATCTTCTTGTGGTTGACCAAGGAAGCAATTTCAGCTTGGACTTTCTCAATAACAGTACTTTGATGCTATGGTACTTTAGAGCTGCCTCCTTCCTTAGCCATCTTGCTTGATGTCGTGACATCTTCACTGACATTTTGCCCTCCAAAGCGTTTCGAGCTGAAAGAGAGTTGTCTAGGTTTCTTCCCTTTGATGTAATGATCCCTCAGAATTGTGGGATGTTGATGCAAGATAAAAGAAATGATAATGGAGGGGAATCCAATGGGAAATTTTGTTGGACATGATCTCGCATGACGAGCAAAGTGTTCAATAACAACAGAGGCTTGGGAGGATTATGCCCAATGTGCCAATCCGATCCTAAAAAGGATGGAGTATAGTGGGGTGAGCTTGGAGGAAGTAAGGTTTCCCTTAAAGGGCCATTTCTTCTAAGCATTCCCAGTGACCTCCTTAGATACAGTATCAAGCACAAACATCTCAATTCCTGGCATGATTATAAGTCTTCCCAAGTAGAAGTTGACAGCATCTTCTCTGACATTAACCGTCTTCCCTCGTACCATCATAGTATGATACACTTGATCCTTTAGGTCATCAAAAGCAAGGGTAATATTGACAATAAACTCTCTGACCAGGTGAGGGTAGAAACGACCAATGTCCTTAACAATCTTCATCAAATAAGCATCTCGGAGAGCCTTGTAGATTTTCTCTAACCCCGTGGGTTCTTCAGATAACTCTCTCTAGACTGATTTTTCTCTTATAGACATATCTCTAATTTTGTGCTGCTCCTTCATGGTGGAAGGCTACATTATCCATTGGTGCATCAGAGACTCCTCTGAAGCTTTCTTTGCACCCACACTTCTCTTCCCTTTGTACAAGGGTGATGTACATATTATTCGGCCTCTTCTTCCTTAGTGGAGGATTCATCAACAAGGTGGATGGTAGGCTTGGTTGTTCTCTTAGAAACTAAGACACTAGATGCCTTATTACTAGGAGCTTTCCTCTTCAAGTTACTTATGGGAGTATCTGACTCTTCTTCTTCTTCTATAGAATCGAGGTCCACTAGGTTGACCACTTCAGTAACATCACCTACAGCTTCTTTTTGGACATCTTCAAAGACATATGTCTCAACATATTTGAGACCTTCTTCTTTTTTACCAGAAACAACATCTGGACTAACTTCCTTTTCAATAGATTTCAAAACATCTTTCCCAATATCAGGAATAGAGTCCTTTGCTTTAGCTTCAAAATCAATCTTTCTTTCAACCTCCTTAAGAATATCTACGAATCTTTCTAATCCAGTCTCTTTCTCCACAACCTTAGATTTATTCTTTCTTTTTGCATCATAATCCCTCATTAAGCAGGGATGGGAAACCGATTGGCATCTTGAAAGCAAGATATCTTGTAAGTAGAGTAAAACAGTTGGTAACAATTGCACCAAACCTTAAAGAGGTGGACATACCTAAGGCATATATGAGTCTAGCCAATTCTGAAATGATGCTAGATCCATGTGAAGAATCACAACATTTCGCTGAGCAAGGGCTGAGTACTAGATAAGATTTTAAGGCTCATTAATGATAGTTTCCTCCTTGTCAATTGAGGAGATAATGGACCAATGTTCATGACAGTGTCGAGCAGTATGGTATATTGTAGGACATTCAGTAATAGCTCAATGCTTTTATCTTCTTCAGGGTGTTTTCTTTCTTTGATTCTTCCCAACAGACTTGAGGTTTACATAATTGACCTCTTCTTCAACTTGAACATTAGCATTCTACTAGGTGTCAGGCATATCTTACGAAATATCACATGCAAACCCTGAGACATCTGCATCTTTAAGACTAACCTCTTTTCCAATATCATGAAGAACTTCTTGATGCAGAATTTGTGACACTTGGTTTCAGAATAGTCAACCAATTTGTACAGTGTACTGACAAGAGATTAGGAGTGAATTTTAATTTGTTCGAAATACAAAAACTCCTTTATCTGTCGCAAACATCTTGATGGACATCTTGATGAACATCTTGTTGTTCGATAATACATCGTTTTAATGTAACCATCAATTTTTCAAAAATAAGCAACATTAAGAGCCTTGGTGAAGTTCTTTCCCAAATGTTAAGTAGAGATATATTCATGTTAAATTGCCTAGTTTTCCACTAACTCCCTAACAATCTGATGTCTGATGTTACAAAATGATGTCATGACACCTTGACTGATATCATACTCAGAAAACATTTGTTTCTTTCATAGCAATTGAGTACACTTGCATCCAACAACAATATAGTCTAATTCAGTAGTAGATATGATAATACAATTTTGGTTCTTAGTAAACCTACAGATTAAGTTATTGACAAGATAGAAACATACTTCAGAGGTGCTTCTTTTATAGGTGACCCTTCCAGCCTAATCAGCATCATAAGAGAAACTTGTGTAGCTAAGGTATTCTGTATACAAGAGAACAAAATCAGTGGTATCTGCTACACACTTGATGATTCAGTTAGACTGAGTAAGGCGGACGGTCTTTGAGTTTTTCTTGAATTTTATCTTATCTTCTCATAGAGAGTGAGATGTCATGATGACTTGCAATATGATACAACAAGCTTCTTAGAATGCCTCTATACAAGCTTTGAAGCACAAATTCTCATACTAAGCACATTTCAGACTTAGTCTGCATATGTCTTCCAACATGTTGGAACATCGTGCCTTACATTTCACCAAACAAAATTTCATCAACATATGTTCGGGCGATCATGAAGTTGATCCCTTCCTTCTTCATAAAGAGAGTTTTATCAACTCCCCCGCGAGCATAGCCATTCTTCTCAAGCTTCTCAAAAGCCACAGAAGTTCATGTTTCTTCAAAGTCTATTCCTTCTTCCTAAGTATAACCTTGAGCTACAAGACGAGCCTTGTTACTGATGACTTTACCATGCTTTTATGTCTTATTCCTGAAGGTCCACTTGGCTCCAATAATTTTCACATTGTCAGCTTCGACTTTTAGGTGAACATCTTGATTGATATTTTGCATGGAACATTCGGATGGACATCCTGAGTGACATTTTTCCCTAAGCCCAATATCTCCTCCTCTTCATCATTGACCACAATAATAATGTATTCCATCTGTTTCTGGAATATCTTTTACAAGTACCAAAGATATGTACATACTTGAACATTAGGCCTTCCTCTCCCCCCATATTCCATAAAGAGTGGTGTTTAGCCATTCCCATTTTGTTGAGGAGTGATAGATGCAAATAATTTATGGGAGATTCCTTCTTGCTCACAGAACTCAACTTCATCTCCTTTTGTCAATAGACATGT
The DNA here is from genome assembly GCA_036897425.1 of Erodium trifolium. Lineage (NCBI taxonomy): Eukaryota > Viridiplantae > Streptophyta > Magnoliopsida > Geraniales > Geraniaceae > Erodium > Erodium trifolium. The sequence goes on from JAYMTN010001799.1 coordinate 10,577, forward strand.
GGATGCAGGAGAATATATAGATGCTGAAGTTCCTTTGACCATCCATTCCTTTGTCATGTTGGTTTTAGGGTAACCAGGCTGACCAAGATTTCTCTGTTGCATACAATATGTTCCATATAGTTGGTAGCAGTCTGGTCGTATATGAAATTTCTTACCACAAAAATGACATTCCTAGTGCGTTCTCTTGAGGACATCTGCATGTAATGATCCAGCTTCAGTATTGGAATTGCGTTGATACTGCTGATCATATGAATGTTTGGCAGGATGTCGTGTAGGATGTCGTATAGGAAGTGGACGGTGATATTGCTGAAATTTGTGCATCTTCGTAGTTGATGGATTCTGATCAACTTTCTGTTGGAATCTTCTACCCACTTAGTAGACAAGCCATCATATGCAGCATACACATCTTCATCTAGTAGTAACTTTGGAGAGTGACTTATATTCTCATCCCAATTAGTTTCGCTTGATGGGACATCAATAAGATTAACCTCACTACCAAAACCAAGATGGTTGTTTACCTTTTCATCATTTCTTTTCTCTTCTTTCCCATCTGTCAAAAAGACATTGAATCCCTTCCTTTGTTTTCTCAGAACGTTTGGACATTCCATTTGTATGTGTCCGTATCCTTCACATTTGTGACATTGGAATCCTGTGCCTCAGCTCGTTCATTCAGAATTCCTTCCTCCTTTAGGCATATCTTCAAATTTATGTGCCTTCTGAAGTGAGTTGTTAGGAACATCATGAGGGACATCATGAGAGACATCATGAGGGACATATCTTCCAGGCCTGCGATTAAACCGCTTATAACTTTGTTCCCAATCATAGCCATTATTTCCTCCATCTCTTCATCGGAATATGAGTATGTCTGATCATTGAGATTTTATGTCCCGTCAAGCACATGGGGCTGATTTATAGAACTTCCTTCTCTATAATTCTTCATTATGCACACATAGAATTTGTTTCCCTTTAGGACCACACCGCGCAGAGTAAGTGACCTGCTTTGATACCATTTGAAATTCTAGTTAGGTGCAGCAGCAAGATGTCTTACAAGATATTATGACTTGTTGATTGACATCTTGTGTTAGAATAGAATGGAGACCAATTAAAGGCAAACAAGAACGATAAAGACACACAAGTTTGTTACCCAGTTCAGTGCATCATCACTTACGTTTGGGGTCACCCTGCTCGTGGAATGGTTTTCACTATCACGTAATCAGTCAAAACATACAAGTTTGGATCCTCCAGATCCAACCTATGCTACTATTACAAAGTGCAAAACCTACCTCAAGGCTCCCCCTGAATCCGATCTCCTCACTCGATCCCACTCTTCAAGCCATTTAGTCTTGGATTACTTCGAGCCCTTCAGTCTCGATTTGTTCTTCTTCTGTGGAGATTCTTCGTGAAGCTCCAATTACTCAACCACAACCAAATTGTAAAGACTGGCCCTGGACCGGGACCGGATCACGCACGGTCCGTGGGATGTGTTGGGCCGGTACCAGGCACGGTCCGTGGGACGTG
>JAYMTN010001800.1:0-12089 GCA_036897425.1 Erodium trifolium
GTGAAGGCAGGCCCTTCGCCGTTCCGTGTAGATCTACTTTGGTACTCGTTCTTCCCCTTAGTAGTTGCTCAGCCTTAGCCGAGCTTGGTTGGAAGGTTCTCCGGGACTCAAGCGTCTTCTTGACCTCACCCCTCTCTCGGTCCAGTCAACGATGGTCTGTCCGACCATTCTTGTTCTGACTCCGATAGCTTGTGGTGAGTTCCTCATCCCCTCGCCCTCTTTTTCGTTGACCTACCTTCCCTCGTCCACTATTGGTGGAGAGGGCTCCATTTACCTGGTGTTAGCCGGAATCAAGTTATTGCATGTTTCAGGCTCTTCCAGATCGTGTCGATTTTGAGAAGTAAGAGTGGGATTGCCATTCGTGGTGCTGACCACCGGTAAGGTAGTGCTTTAGCACTATCGAACTTCTTCCTCCTAGGTCTCACTCCGCTGCAACTCGGGTTCGGGTGGCCGCTCTTGCAGATCTCACTCTTGTTTCTTGTTTTTAGAGCTTCAAGTTTAATAAATCTAATTCTAGATCTTTCTGTGTTGTATTTTCTGTTTTTTTTTGTGCTTTAGTTTAGTCTCTTCTGGGTATAGGATTTGTTAGACCCTCTCTCTTTACTTTATCTGTCTCTATCTAGGGGTTTGTACCCTCGTTTTTGCCTTTGTTTACAAGCTTGAACTCTTAAAGCCCAATCCTAATGCTTCTACAGTGGAATGAAATAGCCATTTAATAAATGAAGATTGAGCCACCAAACTTCCGATGTGGGATAAGGTAGATAGAAACCTTGAGAGAATTTTCTTCCAACATCTCCCCCTTTGATTCAGACATTTCAGGACCAGGACGGACTGAATGGAACCAAAAGGTATTGAAAGTATTCAGAACCCACGGTTTCGACGTCTCAAACGGTAAATTGGAGATGAAGATCTTGTAGCAGGCGATGCAGCCTTCGCCTTTATCTACCTCTCCTTCAAGGTCGGACGAGTCGTCAATCCTTTCTCAAAGCGATGTATGGTAGATTCTGACCCAAGAGAGTCAATTCCATTCTCTATCCCCCTAATAAGTAAGAACCACCCTCACTGTAACACAAGAATCATTGGTAGAAAAATTATGGTCACACGAGTTTATACAGGGATCACCCCAAGTGGGATGTCAATAGGTACCCTCAATGTGAATTAGACCTCGACCCGGAGCCTGACACAAAAAGTGAAGCAAGCAAGCATACAAGGTTGGACGATAATTTCACCTACACAATGACCGAAGGAACCGAGAACGAGTTCACCTCACTGGTGCGCGAGCAACGTCTAACAGGACAGAAAAAATGAAGGCTAAAGCAAAGACAAAGGGAACTAGACTGAGGAGGAGGAAGCTAGTGACACCGACACCGAGATACACACCAGTACTGAGTTTAAAAAAGAGACCATCAATAGGTTGCTTGATTCGTATGCAACAATCAGAAATGAAGACACCTCAACGATGAGCCTCGCAAAATTGGATGCTCGAACTATGCTTTTACAAAACATTGATGCACATACATCATCCTCTGTGACATCCATGAACCATCCTATTATTTTTGTTCTGAAACTGACAAGATTTGATTGCCTTGTAAACATGATAAATGCATGCAACAAAGTGCATTATGTAACATTATGGTAACTTTGGATGCTTGAACTATGATTTTACAAAACATCCATGCATATACACCAGCCTTTGTGACATCCATGAACCATCCTATTATTTTTGTTCTGAATCTGACAAGATTTGATTACCATGTAAACATGATAAATGCATGCAACAAAGTGTATTATGTAAGATAATGGTAATTTTGGCGTTGATGAGTGTACTTTTTATAATGAATTGTATTTGATATTTGATTAGTCATTAATTATAGGTGAATGCATTTATGTGACAGGTGGCAAATTTTGAATATATAAAGGAGGAGGAAGAGGGTGAAACAGAGAGTGCGGATATAAGCACATAAAATATATCTGGCAAGTTACTAGGAAGAGTTGTTAAAAGACAAATATGAGGGGGGTAAGGTTGGCGAGTTGAGCCCCTTACGAAAAGGAAAGAGGAACCGTAAATAGATAATTAGTGCCTTAAGCAGTGTGCTTAACTCGCCAACCTTACCCTCTTCATAAATGCCTTGAGAAAAGTAGCCATTCTGATCCTCACTCACTCATTCATTTATAAACTTCTTAATTCTTAGGTGAATGTATTCTACTTTATGGTTGTTTATCCCTTACAGACTGTCTCAATCGAAGCTGATGAACTCGCTGGTTTCGAAGGTGTAAGCTCTGATGATGAAGCATATGAGACAGATGGTGATGCAGACATAACTAGCACAAGCTCTGGCCAACGGATATCAACTCCCAGGCCACTGATAACATCCGTTGCCCAAGAGTGATCCACCAGTAGTGATCGCGATACAATTGGGACAACTTTAAATTTGTTTATTATTTTTAATAAATGTTCATGTCGTTATATACTGTTTTATCCATTATGTATGAGTTTTCCAACAATTTCATGAACGGAGGGTCAGTTTCTCGTTTGAAGTGTTTTTGGCGTGAAATGACGTCTCCTCATTGACGCAATTTGAGTAGTTGCACTATCATGTGTTTTAAATGTCGTTTGTTTAAATATCATTTGTAAAATGTCGTTTGTATAAATATTGGCTTCTCTTGTTCAAAATAAAATTCATATTTTGTTTTGGGATTCTATTAAAATTTACTAAGTTTACAAAAACATATATGGTCTTCGTATGAGTCTAAACTGAGAGTTGGGTCATGACTCGACTTAGACTAAAAAATTCAAAATTTCTTGATTCATAATCATACAAGTTTATATAATAAATTTCGATTCAATTCAAAAATATATATTTAAATTTAAATTTTGCTCAGCTCAATTTAATTTGTTTAGGTTTCACTATGAATACTTCATAAAAGTTATCTAGCAATCTCACGAGCCTATTGAATTTTAAAAGATTTGATTCAAAAGGAAAAAATATATAAAAAAAAATTAGAGTCTAAGAGACTCTTTATAAAGTTTTATTTCTCAAAAGAGATAATTAGAATTCATATGGATCCCCTCTCCTACGCCGTTGTTGTTTCCATGTCGTCCTTTCCTCCTCTCGAGCCGATACTAATACCCCGACCGGGCCTGCTCCTACCACCGCCCCCATCCTCTCACAATCCTCTATTCGTCTTACCTCTTCCACTTCAGCGCGACCTTGCAATGCTAAAACTACCCGAGGTCCGTCTATTGTCAGCCTCTTCATTAGGTCGTCATCGTCGCCAGATCCCGCAAAGAGCAAGCAGATCTCCCCGACCATCGGCCGAAGCCAGCCCCCACAACCATAGGTCTAGTGGTCGTGCACTGGGACAAACCGACCCTACTGAGGGCAGCCACTATAGTAAATCTAGCACCCAAAATCGAACAAAAGATTCACCCCGGAAATCATTTGGATTCAGAGAAATAAATCGATGTGATTCAATTTCTAACGAACGCCAATAACTTAATTTCCAACCCCTGATCCTAGGACCTAGTCGATAAAATTGCGAAATGTCTAATAAGTGGAAATTATCGAACAATAATTAAAGTGTAGAAAATAAACAGAGAACCCAATTTTACGTGGTTTAGCAATGTGTCTACATCCACGGGACAACGACGAGCTAATTGTATTAACCGAGAATTACAAGTCTATTCCCTATTTCTCAATACAAGTAGGTAATCTACAAAAGAAAAATGTCCAATCTTTTGATACCGATAAAAAAAAATCACCTTTAGCGCTCCTATTTGTTGCATTTGCACCGCTGATCACAATCAAGAGATGCAATCAATGTTTAATATCAAAAGTACCGAAATCAACTTCAAGAAAATGGTTCCCTATTCGTTGGATGCACTCAAACAAGAAATTTGTTTCTTGTTCTCCTTTCTTGAACAAGCCATACATATCCAAAGGTCTTAGACTTTCCTTGTTTTGCAGCACTTTCTCAAGAAAAACAATAAGAGGTAAAACAAACTCTCCTTTGTTTCTTTTCCTAGTATACACTTGGTTCTTTAATTTCAATAACACACCTCTTGCACACAAGACCAATCCTAATTTTACTTGAATCCGTGGTGGCTTCTCCGAGCAAATGGAATGGAGACCAAGAATGATATCAACACCACCTTCCTCTCAACACCCATAGTAAGGGGATCTCTACCAATAACCATTGTCTTTATCTCTCACGACACAAGACCGAACTAAGTTGTGTTCTTGATTCTTGTAACCAAAACATCACCAAGACCAAGCTTTTCACAACCACCAATCAAGGGATAACTTGAACCAAAAGACAATAAAGGTTCCTCTTTGGTTCCCACGGCACAACCACTCCAAGAAATGAACTATATAAGACCTTGTTCTTGTATTTATGCAACGAGGGGAAACGAAGACCACACCTAGATAAAGAAGAAGACTTCCTTTGCCAAGTTCTTCTCTCTTCGACCTTGCGGCTCTTCTTTCTTCTCTGAAAAGTTGTGCCGTCACCCTAGATTGGAAACATTCTCTATCGTGTTCCCCTTTTACAAAACAAAACCTAGTTGAGTTGGAATGGGCCCAAAGCCATGGGATTTAGAGCCCAAAAATCACAGCCTCGAGGCCGGGTCCTCTGTTGTTAGACGTCCTCTCAGACTCGACTACAATGGAGGCCATCTAGAACCACCTCGAAGCGTTCTCGTTGGAGGATGATAAAGAAGAGGAGGATGCGGTGGTGACTACGACCCACCAACTGCGGAGTGAAGGGGGGGGACTATTTCCTCTAGGCGAGGGTTGTCAAGCAGCCCCGCCAGGTGTCATAAGTTTCCTTCGACCCGAAGAGGTAGGTAAATAATAGCCTACCTCCCATGATCCAGGACAGTGTCTTGACGGTTCATCCTGGTGAAACGGGGATTTTCTTTTTCTGATCAGTTCTATTTTGAGAATGTTTGCTTATATGGTTATGTTTCTGTTTCATTTCATGTTTAGGTTTTGGGTTATAGTGTTGGGCAGATGTTTGATTACATTATGTTTGTCTAAAATACAAATTAGATTTAGGCTACGGGTCCATGAGAATCCGATCACCAACGGGAGTTCTAAACACATTAGAGAATTCAGGGTCTCCGACTCATATTATGTAACTATTGATTGACATGATTAATAAAAATCCATTGTCACTTGTTGCAAAAAAGAGAGTAGAAGATTGGACTCGAACGTGTCCTTTATTAAACAAGATCAATCTAGTTTCAGTTTAATTAGTTCAAATTTCATTGCAACCAATAAAATAGTTAACATTTAACAAATCAAGTTTTTATTAAAGATCGAATTGTAATGTACAACGACTCTATTTACTTATAAAGTTATAATTAACCATGTGAACCTCACTTGTACGTGTACGTAGTATACCTTCGTATTGCGAGCATGTCAAGGCCTGAAAAATAGGAGCTAAACTTTCTCTTCCCAGAATCTTGTGGTGGAGCTAGAACACAAATCCTGGATCCTAAAAAAACGAGAAACATGAAATGCATGCTAAAAATAGAAAGTGGCACATCCTTAAAACCCATAGTAACGTGGGCTCGTGGAACAAAGCAGCCTTGGGTCGTCCAAGGTGGTCTGAGTTATGGCTAATACTCTCAAACCATCCATGCACGCCACAGGAGGCTGCTGCTCTCTTTTATTCTCCATATTCCTCCTCTCTTCTCTCCCCCGTTCCGCCCTTGCCGTCAGCGACATCGAGGCCTCGCTCCTCGTCCAGCGCCAACTCCACTTCGGCACCACCACCGAAGAGCCCGACCCCAACCTCAAATTTGATAACGACCGACTGAGCAAGGCCTACATTGCCCTCCAAGCCTGGAAAAAGGCCATCTACTCCGACCCTAAGAATGTCACCGGCAACTGGGTGGGCCCCGACGTCTGCTCCTATACCGGCGTGTTCTGCGCCCCCGCCATTGACGACCCCAGCTGCCTCACTGTCGGAGGGATCGACCTCAATGAGGCCGACATCGCCGGCTACTTGCCCAACGAGCTCGAGCACTTGTGCGACGTAGCGCTCTTCCATTTGAACACCAACCGCTTCTGCGGCGTCGTTCCCTCCTCTTTGGACAAGATCAAGGCCATGCACGAGTTCGACATCAGCAACAACCGCTTCGTCGGCCCCTTCCCCTCCGTCGCCCTCACCTGGCCCGACCTCAAGTACCTAGACCTCAGGTAATGATACATAACATACTTATATTTCTTTATGATGATGATTTTGTGTTGTTAATTGATAAAGAATTACTATATATACAGGGAAAACGTGTTTCCTAATCCCATGTGATATTTCATTAGGATTTCTTAATTGATTTGGATTTTTTGTCACATATCCTGATCTAAAGGTGTTTTTTTATATAAAAAGTAACATAAAGGATGGTATTTTGTCACAGATCCTAACTCGGTTTTTCATAAATAATTATACAAGTTTTGTAAAAAGAAAGACATTTTGTGTTAGGATCTGTGACAAAAGATCGAGTACGGTTAGGAATTGCAAATGACATTTCCGACTAAGCTAGGAATCGATGTTATCCCTATATATATATATGTGTGTGTTAGGTTTAACAAGTTTGTGTTGTTGTCGCATTTGTTGACATGTTTGGTCGGTCATCTCTATCGACGAATCTGTCCGAAGAGTCGATAAGAATGATTGACTTGGTTGTTGGTGTTTATTTAAGCGCTTTTCGAGAGTTATTTATCTTGTTTGGGCGTTTCTCGAGTTTTTGAGAACGTCCAACAGATGCAAACGCTTGTATATTTTTATTTGTGTTATCCGATATGTAAGGTTTATTAATTTCTTAATTAATATCTTTTGTTCAAAAAAGGTTTAACGAGTTTGACGGGGTGATTCCGCCGGATCTTTTTGAACGGAACCTTGACGCGGTGTTCATGAACAACAACCGGTTCACCGGATCCATGCCGGACACAATCGGGAACTCGTCAGCGTCGGTGGTGACGTTCGCCAACAACGGATTCTCCGGGTGCATACCGAGCAGCATAGCATGTATGCCCAACGTAAACGAGTTTGTATTCAAGGGGAACAAGATGGGTGGTTGCTTCCCGCAGGACCTGGGGTCGCTGGCGAACGTGACCTTATTCGACGTCAGCGACAACGGCTTGGGCGGAGAGGTGCCCGCGTCGATCCAGGCGCTTCAGCAGGTGGAGCTGATCGATATCTCCAATAATAAGCTGACGGGGTGTCTACCAGAGGAGATCTGCAAGCTGCCGATGCTGACGAACCTGACGGTCTCCGGAAACTACCTAGTGGACATCCCGAAGACGTGCAGAGCGAGGAAAGAGCTGGTGATCGTGGACGGTGGGAACTGCCTGGTGGGCATGCCCAATCAGCGGACGACGGAGGAGTGCGAGGCGGCGGTGAAAGAGCATCTGGACTGTAGAGGTGCGGTGTGCAGTGCCGGCGTGGAGCACCACAACAATGTCTATACTCCGCCGCCTGTATTGGACAATGAGGATTTTTTGACGCCACTACCCTCGCCGCTCTCCTGATCATAAATCGCTGACAAAATTGTAACTTTCTTCCTTGTAAAAACGAACAAATCAACTCTATTGGCACAGAAAGAATTGTTGGAAACGGAAAATAAAAGAAGTATCAGTAATTTTTACATATATTTTCATATTGTCTCTGCATGAATTAGATTTAACATGATATTTAAATTTGATATGCACCCACAAAATGACAAAATTCAGTATAATCTAAGTGAAATTTACAAAAAAATAAATACAAAATAGATGTAGAGTATTAAGTACTATACAAATTTGATATGCACCCATAATGTAGTTATTTGTCACGATTGCTTGTACCTTAAGCTAGTCCCAAGGTTGAAAAAGCAGGAAACAATGCGTTTCATTCTAATCGATTAAGTGAAACGGTGCGTTCAAGGAGTGTGGTGTTCGTGGTTATTTTGTCTACAACCACGTGTTCGTGCTTGATTGGAGGCGAGATCAATGCTACAGTTTGTCTTCTTCCTTCGTTTGATGAGTCGAGAAGCAGAGATAAAACATAGCAGTTGCAGAGGAGATCGTAGGAGGCATGAGACATGCGTGTTGGTCTATCTATATATATTTAAGGTCGTCCTAGGGTTTGGGTTGTTTGATGAATCAAGGTAGTTGTAGCATATCAGTAGAAATCATCAATAGTTGTGTCTGTAAGAGTCGTTGAGCTCCTCTTCTATTTGAATCAAATTAATTTCTCTTGTTCATCCGAACTCAAGAGAACTCTCGCTCTTGACAGTGGTATCAAAGCCAACGTCCAGCGCCTTGGGAAGATGGTGTCCAGCGAAATGACGAAATAATGTGCGACTCAATCTGGAGTGAATGAGCTTCGTGAAGAGGAAGCCAGCCTCAAGACGATGAGAGAGAAGAACCAAGCCGAGATGGATGGCTTGCGTAGAGGAGTAGAAACCTTGCTAGAACGACTTCATTTCTTGCCAGCAAGAGCACAAGCGACTCCTGAAGAAGGGTTTCACAACCCCGACAGAGGCAAATTCATAGCATCTGCGGTCATGGCCAACCCTTCATCTCCATCTCTTGGTATTATCAACCCAGACCCAAAAAATCTTCCTCCACCACATGTCTTGCCAGTCTCACCAAACATTTCCCTACCACTACAAGAACCACCCCTGCCACCAAATTTTATCACCACAGATAGTTTTACTAGGAACACGCTTCCTCATCCCATGTCCCTGCACATCAAGCTTTCCACCCATCCATTGCTCCTCCAACATCTTCTCACCACCCACAGATAAACCATCCACCACCACGAGTCCAACACAACCACTTTCAACCTCACCAACAACCAACCCAGATGACACTTCGATCTCCTTCTCTATCGTTCCCTCTGTTTGACGACACTGATATCAGGGGATGGATTCGTAAATCCACTCTCTATTTCTCCTTCTACGACATCCTAGAGGACCAGAAGGTGCGCTTGAATTCGACCCATCTCTCCGGCCCTGCGGAGTAGTGGTTCATAGAGTATGCCATTGGCAAAGGCATTATCTGATGGGATCAGTTTTGTTTCGAATTGGTCTGGAAGTTCGAAATGATGGGTCATGAAGATGTCTTGATAGAGTTGAAACAACTACAACAAACAGGCATTGTTTAAGAGTATGAGCTCAAGTTTGGCGGATTGAAGGTCTCGGTGGTAACAAGGTACCCAAATCTTACTGAGTAATTTTTCATCTCCAACTTTATTGGTGGTTTGAAAGCTCAAATCCGGTCAGGTGTCCAGCTATCCAGTCCTCGATCCTTGCTTCATGTTATTTATGTAGCTCGCCATGAAGAATACAGACTCAAGCAATATTAGATGGCTACTGCGCGACCTCAATTCTAACATTTCTCTTGACCCAAGCAATCGTATCTACCTCCACCCCACAAGTTCCTCTTCTTCCTGCACCCCCGATAGCTAAACCAACTACTCGATTCATGCCTATGTATTTGGATGAGAAGCGAGCCAAAGGCTTGCGCTTTACATGTCCAACGAAGTATAATCGGGACCATGTGTGCCCGAACAAGCAACGTTTGTATGTTCTTTGCGAAGAAAAAGATGAGGTTCCAGTGGAGGAATGTGGAGAAGAAGAACCTCCACAACCATCAATGGAGGGGATAGTTGAAAGCTTGGTCAAAGGCGAGATTGATGAACACAACCTTTTCCATTTGCAACTCGAGTTCTTATGTGCCATGAAATCTGTTTAGGAATCTAAATCCATACGAATTGCTGGTAAAATAGAGGGTCACCAGGTTTCAATCCTCATTGATTCGGGAGCATCCAAGTCATTTCTTGACTCTCTCACAGCTAAACACTTGGGTTTACATATCAACCCCACAACACCAATTTTGATCCGATTGGGAAATGGAAAATCATACGTCTGTGCGACAGGTTGCTCGGCTCGTTGGGTTGTTGCGAATCATATCTTTAAATGGGATTTTCTCGTTATGCCACTGGGATCGTTCGACTTGGTTTTTGGCGTAGATTGGCTCAAGACGGTGAACCCAATCCTTCAGGATTACGAGACACGATCCATCACCGTCGTTCTTCAAGAGAACCCTCCTCCGGCATCCTATGCAGTCATTACATCAAAACAGGTTCTCCATGAAATCAAACAAGGCGAATTGTTATATTTGGGACATTTTTTTGCACTCCAACACGATGACTTGCTTCCCATGTCTCGTCAAGAGTTGCAGACTCTACTGGATGAGTTCATGGACATGTTCTCAACTTTGTCTTCTTTTCCTCCCCGGAGGGCTCATGACCATTGTATTCCGTTGGGACCATGATCTACACCACCCTTAATCAGGCCTTATAAACAAAGCTTCCAATAGAAGAACGCCATTGAACATCACGGAGATGCTTGCCTCATGAGTAATTCAAGAAAGCAAAATCCCATATTCTTTTCCCATGATCTTAGTTAAGAAAAAGGATGGGTCATGACGCATGTGTGTCGAATACCGACAATTCAACGACCAAACGGTTAAGGACAAGCTTCTGATCCCAACCATTGACGAGCTTCTCGACGAATTATAGGGTATGAATTTACGTGCTGGGTACCATAAGATTCATTTGCGGGAAGGAAAGGAATTCAAAACGGCCTTTTCGTACCCACTAAAGTCACTACGAATTTCGGGTCATGCCATTCGGCCTCACGAATGCTCCGATGAGTTTCCAGGCATTGATGAACCAAGTCTTGAGCCCGTACCTGCGCCGATTTGCTCTAGTGTTCTTCGACGATATCTTGATCTATAGCGCATCGTGGGAGGACCATTTACAAAACTTACGTTTGGTCCTACAACGTCTTAGAGAACAGAGCCTCTTCGCCAAGCTCAACAAATGTAAATTCTCCAAGGAACGCATCGCTTATTTGGGTCATGTGATCACTGGATAGGGTGTGTCTACTAATCCAGAAAAGATCGAGGCCATGCGTAATTGGCCAAACTCAAGAAACATCAAAGCCCTCCATGGATTCTTTGGACTCACAGGCTACTATAGGAAATTTGTTCAAGGGTATGGTTCATTGGCTCGTCCACTATCCAACCTGTTGAAACATAACTCATTTACTTGGTCTCCAGAAGCACAAGCTAGCTTCGAAGCCCTTAAGGTGGCCATGACAATAACTCTGGTCCTCGCGTTGCCTGATTTCTCAAAGTCGTTCGTCATTGAGGCCGGCGCATCAGATTCAGGTATCGGTGGGGTGTTAATGCAAGCCGGTCGTCCTATCGCATACACGAGCAAGGCTCTTGGTCACAGAAGGAAAGACTTAAACACCTATGAGAAGGAATTGAGGGCAATAGTTACTTGTACTCTCAAGTGGCCCCCCAAGGCCTTTTTGTTATCCGCACTAATCAACAAAGTTTGAAGTACTTGGTGGAACAGAGGTTGGGCAGGGCGTATAAACATAAATGAATCTCTAAATTGATGGGTCTCGACTACACCATTGAGTATAAGAAAGGATGCGAAAACAGAGCATCGGATACCCTCTTCGAGCAATGACGCATCAGACTCCGAATAAATGGGCACATTGACTTACCTTGGCAGAATATTGGTACAATTTGAGCTTCCAATCCACTCGTCCTTAGGCCTCTCGTCATTTGAAGCATTGTATGTCTATGTTCAACCTCTTTTTGGGATAACAGGAGAACCATTTCAAGTCCCGAAAGTGGAGCAATTTGTCATGACAAGGGCAGAGCTCTCTAAGCTCTTACAAGAAAACCTTCGCAAAGCTCAGCATCGGATGAAGTTGCAGGCGGACAAGCACGGATCAGAGCGCTCCTTCAATGTCGGGGATTGGGTTTACTTGAAATTGCAATCACACAGCAGAACTCACTCAATCTCCAGAAGACAAATAAGATTGTGGCGCGCTACTACGGGCCTTATCAGGTAACAGAGAGGTTGGGCCAGGTAGCTTATCGTCGCTGATTGCCTACAGAGTCGCGCATCCACCCTGTTTTTCACGTCTCGCTATTGAAGAAGCAGTTGGGTCATAAAATTCGGTTGGTTACGTCTATCCCGGAGACCACGGAAGATGGTCGCCTAAAACTTCACCC
>JAYMTN010001801.1:0-12088 GCA_036897425.1 Erodium trifolium
CACTCCATTATTAAGTACCCCCAAAGTTTACCCCTTTTTCACCTCCACTCTTCACTCACACAAGAACATTCCTGGATCATTTTCTTCTGCTTCTCAATCCTTCTTCTTCGTCTTCGTTACATGCACTACAGAAGTAGAATATCTGGTAATTCACCTTTTCTGGTCTTTACTTCCATTATCAGTCCAATCATTTTGATCAATCACTCTCTCTACCTTTTCTCAGATTCCGCTGTCTTTTGTAAATGTTGTGATCTTTTCTATATTGGGTATTTCTTGTTTTTCTCATCTCTTATTCATATGATCTGTATTTTTTTTCCTATGAATATCTGTTGGGTGTCACATTATTCTCCCAATTAAGTGCACGATTTGCTCACCGGAATTCTCAAGTCATTAATCTATGCTTCCTCATGAAAATAGATAATTCAATTTTGTTTCAGGCGTGGTAATTAAGACTTTTAGTTCTATATAATTGCTGAGGATGGTTGATTTGGGTGGATTTTGAGAGAAATTTGGTAATTTTGTTGATTTCAGTGAGAAACCATGCTTGGGAATGGAGTAGTTGGGATACTCTCTGAGTCTGTTGATAAATGGGAGAGAAGGGTGACTCTGACCCCATCACACTGTGCTAGACTTCTACACAGTGGCAAGGATAAAACCGGAGTGTCTTGCATAATTGTGCAGCCATCCACCAAGCGCATTCATCATGATGCGCTGTACGAGGATGTTGGCTGTGAGATTTCTGATGACTTGTCTGAATGCGGTCTCATTGTGGGTGTTAAACAACCAAAGGTAGTGTTGTAGTATCTCATGTGGTTTGCTATAGTTTATTAACACTTGATTAACATGATTTGTTTTGTTTGGGTTTCTTGTTGTAGATGGAGATGATCCTTCCTGATAGGGCTTATGCCTTTTTCTCCCATACTCACAAAGCCCAGAAAGAAAACATGCCTTTGTTAGATAAGGTATCGCCTTACTTGCGTCTTTACCAACTAGTGTTAATTCTTCTCATCGGTGTTGTATATGGTATGTAGATTTTAGAACAAAGGGTGACCCTGTATGATTACGAGCTAATTGTTGGGGACCATGGGAAACGACTTCTTGCTTTTGGGAAATTTGCTGGTAGAGCTGGACTGATTGACTTCTTGCGAGGCTTAGGACAGCGTATGTTCCATTGCCTTTAATACGAGTTTGTTTAGTTGTTTCATTGTTTGAGTTTAATTGCCATTTCTTTTTCTTGCAAGTTCATCTGCAACTAAATAAAAAGATCCTTCGGAACTGTATCTTGGATTCTGATGTGACAATTATTAAGCTCATAACAGTGTGTCTCTGGAGTTGCTGTATAGTTTCATTCCTGCATGTGATATATGGGGCACTTTTAAAGATGATTGAAGTTGATTCCTTTTTTTTTTCATGTCATTGTCAGGTTACCTTAGTCTTGGATATTCAACACCCTTCCTGTCACTTGGTGCATCTTACATGTATCCTTCTTTGGCTGCTGCAAAGGCAGCAGTAATATCTGTGGGTGAAGAGATAGCAACTTTTGGGCTACCATCAGGAATCTGTCCTCTTGTCTTTGTATTTACTGGCTCCGGAAATGGTATTGAGGAATGCCATCATCCACTATTTTTTTTCATTTGAAAACCTAATTATTTGAATATCGTAGGGATATATTCTGTACTGTGGATACTTGTTTAGAGTGTCGAGATCAGCAATTCCTGGTTTCTAACTTTATATATTGCACATCTCCAAATATTTCACTCACAAACTGATTTTATCAGTATAATCCTTAGTTTCTCATTTTCCGTTGCAGTTTCTCAAGGAGCACAAGAGATATTTAAGCTTCTCCCTCACACATTTGTCGAATCAAGTAAACTTCCAGAATTATTTGGGAAGGTAACGTTGAGTCTAAGCATCAATTTTTTTTTCTTTCTTTTTTCACATCTCCAAATGTCCCAATGTCTTTCTGTTTAATTAAATCTATGTTCACTGTCTTGAGAAACCTGATTATACAGAGGGTCTGGTGGCTAAAGAACAAGTTCACCTATTACATGCCATAAATTACAATATAATGGTGGAGTAGCCTTAGGAATATATCATCTTCTTCTAAGTAGTCTACGACTATCAAAGGAATCCCATTCTACTACCTTGGTGCATACTTCTAATCTGAATTCTCAATTATTACAAGTTCATTTCTTGTCATTTTTTTATCAGAAAGAAAGGGAAATATTATTGAAAAGCGGGCGAGATCCCGAAATACTATTAAGTCAGAAAAAAAATACTAATAAGTCATGAATGAACAAGATAAAATGACAAATGACATAAATGATAGGTGAAAGGCTAAAAGAACCAAAGATTGAGGGATGGGCCGATGTGAAGGAAGCTTGCATTTATACAAATAATGTTATGAAAAATGTCCACATCTTCTCCTACATTATCCTATCACATATCACATATCTCAATATCATTTCTTTTTTCTCTTAGGCCAAAGCTACCTCTCAACCAGCAAAGGCATCAAAGAGAGTTTTCCAAGTATATGGCTGCGTTGTGACTGGTAAAGATATGGTTGAACACAAAGACCATAAACAAGTGTTTGATAAGGTAAGGGTGATTTTCCTGTCTTTTGTTTATGTTCAGATGTTTGGTATCCCTGAATCTTTCTCTTTCCAGGCTGACTACTATGCACATCCAGAGCACTACAACCCCATTTTTCACGAAAAGATTGCTCCATATGCCTCTGTTATTGGTAAGTATAGGAATTATGAAGTAGACACTCAATCAAACTAAAATGGAAAAGAAAAATAAATAATTAACTGATCTCTGGTACATTCTAGCTCGTCGTGCATTTGCACTTTTTGGTACTATTTGTTATTAGTTTAACGGCATTGAGTATTCAAACTGCATAACACTTTAAATTATACATATTTTTCAGAACTTTTCCTGTAATAAATCATTTCAAATTTGCTGTCATTGCAGTTAATTGCATGTATTGGGAAGGGAGGTTTCCCCGATTGCTTACTACTAGCCAGTTGCAAGATCTAACAAGGAAAGGATGCCCTCTTGTTGGTATTTCGGATATAACTTGTGATATAGGGGGTTCAATAGAGTTCGTAAACCAAACCACATCCATTGACTCACCTTTCTTCAGGTATCAATTAGGCAGATTTAATGTACATTGTTTTCTGCTTTTAGTGGCTAAGTTTATGTATCTTGATTTTTGTAAGTTGGTTATGGCATTTGATAATTGTTCAATCATGGGTACAGGTACGATCCAATAAATGATTCGTACCATCCTGACATGGATGGCAATGGTGTGATATGTTCGGCTGTTGATATTCTTCCAACAGAGTTTGCAAAAGAGGTGTTGTAATCTCATTCATATATTTGTTTTTAAGAAATATGAATATTCGTTGTGAACTCATCTAAACTAAGACATGCAGGCTTCCCAACATTTTGGAGACATATTATCCCAATTTATTGAAACTTTGGCTTCGACAACAGACCTCACGAAGCTACCTACGCACTTAAATAAAGCTTGCATAGCCAACAGAGGAATGCTTACCTCCTTGTATGATTACATTACACGTATGCGCAAATCTGATTCAGAGTAAGTTTCTAATTTCATTACACAGGCTTTTTAATTTTATCTAACCTGTACCTACAATATCTTATCTAACTGTTTGGATATGGGCTTTTTATGAGAATATATGGACTGATACAAAATAAAAGTTCTTAGATGTTATTCCACATATCTATATAAGTATCCACCTTACAGTTAGTAGTAACTAAGAGCCCCTTCCATTTGGAGAGACACACAATCTATGATCGGTCGGTTCGGTTCACCACCGGTTTTCATTTAGAAAACCGTGCTCCGCCCAAAAGGTAGTCGGTTCGGGATTTTAATCCCCGTCCCCAACCCGTGACCGTCGGTTCTGGTTATTTCGGTGATGGGGACAGAAGGTGACGGTCGATTTTCGGTGATGACCGGATATTTGCACAGCCCTATAAGCGATAGTGGTCTGCCTATCAGCTAACTTATTCAAAATGGTAGTGGTTTGCCTCTTAGCTAGCCTATTCCAAATCACATATCCATTCGGGAAATAGTTGTGGCAAATATAATCAAAAGCGAAACGATTTTCAGTCACGTCGTACTTGGGGTGTGAAGGGTAGTATAGATATTTGAGAACCGATAATAATTGGAGTATTGTAGTGGGAAGTGGAATTTGAATAGAAAATAAGACAAGCAGAGAGGTATTGATTCACAATGCACTTCTCAAGCTAAGCAAGGAATATTATGGACCCCCAAATATCATGTCATATCATATATATTCCTCTTTTGAGTGGAAATTGTTGAAAGACAAAGACTTCAATTTGTGTCACAATGGTGCTTGAATTTGGATTTAGAAAAAGAGAATAGCCAAATCACTTACCAAGTGAGATACATACAACATGAGGCCACGTGGGGTCTCACGACTCAGATATTATGAATTCGTTGTCTTCATTCTCTGTTATCGAACATTGTCCTAAGAAAGACCTCGCGGATAAGCTAGATTGTTTCTCTTATGTTTCTTTTCTGGGTTTGGAGTTCATTCTGCATAACGGTCAAAAAATAAAGAGAGAAGGAGCCGTGTACATACTGCTTCAACGGAGATGTTATCGCCTCCACCATCTTTTGCGTAAAATAGACAATTTATACTATAGTTGATTGCTAGGTGACAGTTTATATCATTGAATATTGTCGTGTAAAATAATTTATATAGTAACCCACTTATCGTAGGGTCAATTCATGTTATATTTTGATTTTTTTTATCATGCACATATGCCTATTTGCGTGATGTATCCTCCTAATAGTTCGGGTTTATTGCAAAAAAACTACATTATATATTGTCTACATGCGGAAAACTACATTATATATTGTCCACATGCGAAAAATTATATTATGGATCGTACATGTGCGATCCACGTGCCTAATTTTAACGAAATATTTCAAATTTTGCAAGTAATAAACGACTGTGATCATAAGATAGCGTAGTTTAAAAGCGTGAACAATACATAATATAGTTTTCGCATGCGGACAATACATAATGTAGTTTTTAACAATTTACCCTAATAATTATTTGCACCTTACCCCCGAAATAATAATTTAAAGGGTAAACCCCATTTCTGTGTTGTAAAATGACCTTTTTTGCACGTACGTACTGTAACCACCTTTGTATGGAAGTCCTACCGGTTACCTTTTTTTCATTTTCAAGTCTTACCAATGACTTTTACTTATTTTTAAAAAAATACATGACCTTTTTTGTAAATGTCAGCGTCACATTTAATAAATTTCGTCATTTTTTGAAAATTAATGGTCGTTTTCTGACAGGACTTGAGCATGAAGGTCGCCACAGTATGGACTTACCACTTTCACATTTGTCCACAGCACGAAAATGTCATTACCCCTAATTTAAATCAACTTTAATGTACAAACATGAGTTTCACATCCACAAAATCATGGCCAATAACGATCAACATCTAGTTTTTAATGGTTTAATCTCATGAATACTTTAGTTTGCTTTTAAATTTTGCTAACCACTCTCAAATTTATTAATACAAAATCTTTAAATCGAATGTATACTATGATTCTTCTTCCTTATCTTCTCCTGTTCTTTTAACAATAACCAATGAAGCAATGCTATTGTTTGATTCTCTTTACGGCTCCACTAGGCTTTAATCGTCCACACCTTTAAATTAGGTGTGCCCATAATTAATCATAAATAATTAACAAATTGTTAATCACGTTTGTAGTTTTCTTATAACGTAGCCTTTTTTTCTCCTTTTGAGATTTTGGCTCAGTATGAACCCAAATATTCTATTAAAAGAAAAAAAAGAAAAAAACAGAACTCAAAGTACATTAACTAATTTCTGTAATTCTGAAAGAATTGTAAATGATACACAACAAATCAAAGCCAAAAAAAGAAGAAAAAAAAGTAGATAAATAATTGTCATATAATGAATTAAAAACTATAAAGAATGTATTCCTCATGAATATCATTACTTGTAATCCTCTCTGGAGCTTCTGCAATTTTTTTCTGACTGCAGTTTTAGTTTCTGAAGATATCTGGAAAAAATGAATGACAAGTGCCAGTTTTGGCAAAGAACAGAGAAGCATTGAGAGTGACACTAATTTCTAGTTCTTATGTGGAGAATTTGAGCTTGGCATGGATTTGTTCTCCAGGAATGATCTGAAAAGAATGAAAGCTTGACGGGGGCGATGAAGCGGGACCTCGTGCCCTGCTCCGGTTACTGATACAAATGTTAGCCCTTTGTATACTTGGCTCCATCCACCAACCTATCATGGTACAAACTCAAACTTGTGAGAGAATGTAAGGGACAAAAACTCAATATTAAAGCTAATCTTATTGTTATTGATAAGATGAGAAGGTGTTGTTTTAGCATAACTTATGGGGATAATTGCAAAAAAGTACCTTGAGGTATTCATTTTTTGCAACTTGTAATCATCTTCTTTGGTAATTGCAAAAATGTATCCTGACCTTGTCTTTTTGTTGCAATTTGTATAGAAATGACGATTTTACCCTCGTAATTTAGATTTTAAAAAATAACAAGTAAAAAACATAAAAGAAATCCAAACTTGTATATCCCTTCATTTTTCCTCTTTTACCGTACAAAGAGTAAGAAATATGAAAATTTGGATTCTTTTTTCTTTAATCATTATTTTCAAAATTTTAATTTTCAAGGATAAAATCCTTATTTTGAGACAAACTCATACAAAGTGTAACAAGAAGATAAGTTCAGAGTACTTTTTTGCAATTATCAAAGAAGAGGGCTACACGTTACAAATGATGAATATCTCAGGGTATTTTTCTGCAATTATCCCTAACTTATATGCATAAAACTATAATTGATCCTTCAAAACTTTTAGTTGAGTTAATATTTTGATACATATGACACTATAACTATGTAATTCTGAGTACTGACCTTTCCATTGTCGTACCAAGGATACCAGTTGACAACAGTTGGCAACTTCAGGGCATCGATAGAGTATCGAGTTGCAGTGATGGGCACTACTGCATCAGTGTCTCCACTGAAAAAAAGAGACACCAAAAATACAGTTTTTAGATGCTTACTAGACTCTGCAATCACATGTGCTCAAGACCCATATTCCAATTGATGCCAACTAGAGTCCCAAAACGGTAACATAATATAGTTATACGTACTTTTCCCTCCGTCTCAAAATAAATGTCTTACTTTTCTTATTTAATGTCTGAAAATGAGTGTCCACTTTCCTTTTTTAGAATATTTAACTGTGCATGAAATATTAATCATATCCTTCTTGTTTGCTAGTTCCCATCACTAGGATGTAAGGACATATGGAAGAACCCAAGCATAAATTCATTAATTCTTAATCTTTGGTAAAATAGTAAACAGGACACTCATTAAGTCTATCGCATTTGGCTACACAAGACTCTGTTTCCCATGAGGATATATAGCTTCCTAACCTTTAGAAGTGACATCTGAAATTTAGTAAACAATAATGCAGACCCACAAAAACATAACCTTTGTGTGTTCTTAAAATGGCCAATTATGATTTCTGAATCATACAGAGAATTGAAATGTTCAAGCCAATGACAGTACAGTCTACAGAACTGACAATAGTGAACTACATCACACAATTAGTTTCCAACAATATCACTATCAGAGGTTCCAATTTTTAGAGTCCAACATGAAGGTTTAAGAAACATGAGAGGTAAGGGTATAGACCTACCTGTATACCCAAATTCTCAGGCCAGCAGCAATTAGTTCTTTATAAATAGGTAGCATGGACAATGGAGAATCAGCCCAGTAGCCTCCCACAATATCACTGAAGGAAAGAATTTTAATCAAAATGCTATTACTAGACTTGTGAGAATTTTCAAAGGGGTAACTTCATTAACACCCCTCTTTGACCTTTGTTTTTCAACTACACACTGTAAAGGTGAGGGCTTATCAGTAACATACTGTCACCTTTCGTTTATCATAAAAAACACCCGGATTTGGGTCATTTTGTTCCAAAAAATCACTGATAAATAAGAAAGCTAACAGTGTGTTCTTGATAAAACCATCACCTTTTCTGTGTAAATCCAGATTTTTTGATTAACACTGAACGGTGACAATGTATTACTGAAAACCCCTCACCTTTTTAGGTATTTTTTTTAATACTGAAAGGTAAAAGTGGGTATGTAAATAGCGTTTTCCCTTTCTTCCAAATGTGCAAGAACAAAACTACACCTGCAAGCTTTCCATGGATAAGGAAGTCCAGTTACATTGGCATGTAGTGCATTTTGAACTTCTGGGTGATTGAAGTACACTTGAGAGTACCTGTCAGTGCAGGGATCATACGCTCTGGGCATCCATGGCTGAGTTTCAAAGCAACGCATATTAAGCGTAATGAAGTAAAACAATCTTCACAAAGTTGATATGCAAAAGAAGTAATAGTGATCACTTACATAATGTCCCCTTGAACTGTGCTTCAGTGAAGTAGTGCTATTGCAAGGCTGAGTGAAAATGCTATACATATCTATGTGCCCCTGCTCTGCATCAGCAACAATGAGAGCCTCTGAGCATTCAGTTGATGGGTGCTCAGATGATCCAAACTCACAGGCAGCTCGTAGATTTCGATAGGTAGAATCAGAAATCAAGCCATGTGCCCACCAGTACTCAAATGTTCCAACATAGTCATGGTAATCGTCTGTGACAGCATTTCCTACCTAAGAGCAATGGAAGAAAATGAAATTGGCAATTAAGTATATGGGTAATTGCAAAAAACTACCATGAGGTATCCACTTTTTACAAATCGTAGCCCTCTTCTCTGATGATAGCAAAAAGGTGCCATGAACTTGCCTTTTGTTGCACTTTGTGTAAATTTGTTTTAAAATGATGATTTTACCCTTGAATTTTAAATTTATAGAATAAGTTAAAAAAAACATAATTTTTACCTCTATTAATTTCCTTCCTCTTTGTACAATATAAAGAGAGAAATCGATGGAGATGAAAATTCTAGATATTTTTTTTGTTTTTTACTTATTATTTTATCAAAATAAAATTTCAAGGGTAATATCGTCATTTTGAAACAAATTTACACAATGCAACAAAAAGTCAAGTTCATACCATTTTTTGCCATTATCAAAGAAAAGGGCTACAACTTGCAAAATGTAAATACCTCATGGTACTTTTTTGCAATTATCCCTTCAAGCATATGAAGCAGAATGTAAAATTCCTTCTGGACTATTACATATACTCACCAAGAAACCTTTGAAATTAATAACTGGATTTTGAATTCCTTTGTTTCTTTCATGAACAAGTTGTGATAGCTGAGGAACATAATGACCTGATTCATTTGAAAACAATGTAGTTAATACTTCATGCCAAATAATAATCAGGAAAAATAAACAAATTGATGGAAAGTTGTGTAACCTGCATAACTCTCTCCAGCAATGTAGAAATCTCTGTGCTTGTACTGAGGAAACCTTTCAAACCATTTGACTAAAAATGTATATGCATCTTCAGCTGCAAGTTATCAAACCCAGATCCCAAAAAGATCCAGAGATGTCAAATTTACAAAGCTTAAGCTAGAGCCACTATAACAATTGACATATACAGAACTGAAACAAATCAATTACCAGTTTTCTGGTCACCAGATGAGTACAGATCAGATGTTGTGTTTGAGTATGAAAAGCCAACACCAGCAGGAGAGTCAAGGAAGAGCAAATTTGCCACTGACACCCAATTTAGAAGAGAATCAGAAACAGTCATATAATTATAAGCAGTAAAGATGAAGATTTTGGAGTGGCTATATCGAACATTTACATACATTTGTTCCAGGCATAAGGATTCAAGTAAAGGCTCTTCTTATCGGGATGTATACGAAATGGTCCAATCTCTTCAGCTGCTCCATAAGCAATTGAGGAGCAACCAGGGCCACCATTGAGCCACAGCACGAGTGGCCTTGACCGAGCTCCATTGCTAGATGGAGACTCAACCAACCAGTAAAACAAAGCTCTCCCAGCTTGCTCGTTAACGGTCACATAGCCTGAGTACTGTGCAAATTCAACATCTGGTTGCCCTGGCAATGCACTGATCCTATCTCTATCTTGATCTTCAACAGAAGATGCAATGACACAAGTAGCCAGAAAAGGGAACGAAACGCAAATAATGAAGAAGAAGATGCAATGATCCATGAATCAATCAAAAGCAACAAAACAAGAAAAACCCAGAAACACAAATTAGAAAATATTTCTGTGTTCCCTAAGGAATCCAAGTCTGCAGCTCTTAAAAAACACAAACTTGAAGATGTGTTGGAGATAAAGAACAAGGAATGAACCAATGCAGGTATAAAGAAGAAAACAAACAAATCACAGAATCACAAATTTCCCTTAAAGTCACTAACTCCAAAGAACCACTGAAATGCCAGAATTTGATTCAAAAAGACAAATCCTCCATAGACCCAGATCCCAAATTCTCCCGAGCTTCCAAAGAATCTACCTTGGAAGACTTCAAAAGTGAAAGGAAAGATAGATAGAGATAGGGACAAGTTGTCACTCAAAGAAAGGTCTTTGGCATTTAGTTCACACTCCCAATGATTTTGGTTACGAGTCATAGGCTGCCCATCCAGCCATGTAAGTAATCTAAGACCAAAAGATGCTAGAAACTGGATCAGTTTTCAACTTTAGTACCTCCTATGAATTAGCCACAGATCATTTAATATTTCTTATGTATTGGTAACAAAATATTTAATACCCCACAAATCATCAAAATGGCGTAAACTTGAACAAAATTGTGTTAGAAAATGTATGTGCGTTATCATTACATGAGGAATAATGAAGATGTGTTACCAATACATAAAGGGTACTAAAGGTAATTAAACCTTTCATTAACCTAGCCTTCTCACAGGCAATTCACCGAACAGTTGGTAGGCACACATGGGCAATAAAAATTCCAACTACCATACTGAGCACATTGAAAATAAATCAGCAGACTAGTACAAAAGGGGGTAAGATCTTTTCATAGGGAATGAAGATAATGAGCAATCAATAAATTGGTTAATGCAATCATGCAGAGAATGACGATTAAATTAGTGTTGAAAATCAATAAAATTGGAATGTAAAAGAACGAGAAACACGCGGAGATTAAGTATGCATGGGGCGGAGCATGGAGCCTGAGCTGAGGAAGGTGTCGTCGGTTTCATGTCCTTTACTGTCCTCTGACTCTGAGCGTAGCTATGGCGGTGGCCCACCCGCCTTCACTCCCGCGCTTTCTTTGTTTCTTCTCTCTCATAACCAAGATTTCTATAATTTTTTGTACAGAAATGATCTTATTGTTGTAATATATATTTAAGAATAATAAATAAATAAAATTCATCTTTTAATTTTCTGTTTCCTTGTATTAGAAAATTTAAATCATATGAAAATTTAGAATTTTATTTTTATGAATAAGATCGTTCTGAAATAATTTATATAAAAAACAAAAAGATGAGTCCAAGATATATGTTTATAATTTTCTTAAAAATTATAAATTACACCGAACATTTGATAATATTTTTTTACAATTATTTCCACTATAAATGGTTATTACTTATAAAATTAAGGAATAATTGTAAAAAATAATTATCAGATATTTAGTTTTTATAAGTTGTGTCATTTAACAATTTTTTTTTAATGATTTGTATTTCTATATTTTTCTTCTTCTTCTTCTTTTTTGATGGTATACGATGCATATTATTAATTAAAATGTGGTAAAGGTTATATGAAGGAGTCCATGAAACCTACTAGCAATATTAAAAGACAATAGGAACTTGTAATAAAGTACTGACAGTAAAATTGCTGTAAATAAATTTGCTCTTCGGAAATCAATGGTTGTCCGGAGGGGAACAGCGACAGCTGCTTTGGCTCACCGATACAGTAGCTCCAGACTGAGTAACAACAATCGAGCAGGTCAATTGTAAATTTCGATGGTGGTGGACTAGGACACCCCCCAGGTTACCAGCGTGCGCCGTCCTCCCTAGAATGATAGTAGTAGGGCTCCTAAGCGTGAGTTTGCTGGCCCCTGAGCT
>JAYMTN010001802.1:0-12088 GCA_036897425.1 Erodium trifolium
TGTTTATGACTTTTGAGATGCTTTGTTATAAGTTGCAACATGATTTATCATGTATTTGTAAAACTTCCGTCAAATATTTTAGGAAATGCATTACTCAGTTGATGAAAACCGTCTACTACTGAATTTCTTGGAGTTTTTATCCATTGTGTTTATGTCTATGTTGAGATCTATCCATCTAGATACTGAATTCTTGAAGTTTCATGGACATGATGTTGCTTAAAAAAAGAATATTATTCCTTGATGCAGGATGACATTGAAAGATTCGGGGATGTAGGGGCTCTAGATGATAGTATTGAACCATTTTTCTCACATGATAGTGGAGATGGAAGAGATCCATTTGGAACGTTGAAACAAAATCATACCGAGCTCCAAAAAGAGCCTTCTAAAGGTAGGTGGTCACCTGTCTTTACTCTGGATCTGTGTGGACAATTAATTGATTTCTGATGGCAACATTCTTCATTTCAGGTTTTTCTTTCGCCGAAGTTGGTTGTATCCGGACAAGAAATAGCAAAGTTACTTGCTGCCATTTTTCATCAGATGGGAAGCTACTAGCTAGTGCTGGACATGACAAGAAGGTACAATGCACTGAAAAATGAGTAAATGCCTGATTGAAACATAGTTACGGCCGATAGCAAAAAAAAACATTTTTTTATCAGAAATTATTTAAATGCATCAATATTTGGGCTCAAGACCACCCCTTATGTACAAGGGAAATCTATTTTTGTCACTTGACCCAACAAGAGTTGGTGAGAGATCAAAGAGGCCCGACCGAAGTTGGAGAGAAATAAGGCTTCAAAGATACCGTTGTTGGGCTAGAACCCTGGTCACAAGAACCCAAGTTCAAGTGACCAGTTGGACAAGCAAGTTTTGGTAAAAAAAAAAAAAAGAAGAAGCATAATTACCAGGATGAAGTTAGTTTCATTTACTGTTGGGTAACTTTTGTTATTGGTTTGCTCGTAGATGTCCATATGGCATGCTAATATATTTGGGTTAGTGTTTCAGTCCATTTCATCTCCTCTTAGAGCCTTAAACTAAAGTAGATGTAGAAATTAGGAAGTAGCAATCGGTTTAATAGAAGACAATGTATGTACTTAACGGCTCATTTATTTGCCAGGTTGTCCTCTGGAACATGGATACTCTGCAAACAGAGAGCACCCCTGAAGAACACAAACTAGTTATCACAGATGTTCGTTTTAGACCAAATTCATCTCAGCTCGCAACATCTTCGTATGATAAATCGGTGCGCTTATGGGATGCAGCCAATGTAATCAGACTTTCTTTGCTTTATGTTTTTTGCACATTAACATTATAAATGATTTTTAAGTCTTTGTCCTTGGTGATGATCTTTGTAGAATTCGTAGGCCTGTTCTTAACTATGCTGCCAACTTGCATTTATTATTGGGATAATCTAACAAAAGAATACTACCCTTGTCATATTTGTCACTTATCTGTACGTTCTCTCACCCAACTGTACTAAACTTTCAAATTGTCTCACTTTACTCTATTGTGGCAATAAACGACAAAAATACCCTTCATTCATTATCATACCTTAAAAAATATGTCACTTATACAGTGAATTTTGCATTAGTTTTCTAAATTTGTATAGGGGTATTTTACTATTTTTGCCCTTTACTACCGAAATGGAGTAAAGTGAGAAAATTCGGAAGATCAGTTAGTTGAAGTCTGTAGTTAAATGAGAAAGGTGACAAGGTTAGTGTACTTTTATGAGATTACCCTTTACTGTACTATCATGATTACTCATTATATTTCTTTGCTGCAGCCGGGCTATTGTTTGCAAGCATATACCGGCCACAATTCACCCATCATGTCTCTTGATTTCCATCCTAAGAAGACGGATCTCTTCTGCTTTTGTGACAATGACAATGAAATTCGTTACTGGAATATTAATCCATTTGCATGCACTCGTGTTTCCAAGGTTGGTCTCCTTTCTTTTTGTTGTCTCAAACTTGGCATTTGGATTTCACTGGTTTATCTTTCAATCCCGATCTTACATTGCCTGGTGTAGGGAGGTAATGCACAAGTAAGATTTCAACCTAGAATTGGACAACTACTCGCGGCAGCTTCAGATAAAGTGGTGTCCATATTCGATGTTGAAACTGACCGGCAAACACACTCGTTCCAGGTAGTCTGATCTTCAGTTATCATCTCTTGTTAGTCAGTCATTCAGGGTGATGAATAAAGTTTCCATAGACACATGACTACTCTTATGAATTTTTATGTGTCACCGTTGTATAAAGAGACAAAACCCATCACTATTTTAGTCACATCTCTACATGACTTGCACGTGAGTTAAATCTTTAAATACCCCAAAACTACTCACTCTCGCGCTTTACTCATCTGGTTTCAATTTGATTCTGTTCTTGAAATCTTCCACAGAATCATATTGAAATTGAAAGATAAAAGATGGGAATGAGTAGTTTTGGGTTCATGTGTTTTCAGGTAAGTCACGAAACCATATTAAATTTGATGGTTTACGTCTGTTCTATACGATGGTGACACGTGGAAATTCATAAGGGTGGTCATATGTTTGTGGTATGTGCAATTAACCCATGAAATCATGTTCTTCAAATATAAACTAGTTCGAATGCAATTACACCTCATTAAGAAACTCTTTTTTTTAGACGATTAAGAAACTCTCTTAATAAAGCCTTTTGTGTATAATTCTCCAGGGGCACTCTGATACGATAAATTATATTTGCTGGGATGCAAATGGAGATTACTTGGCATCAGTTAGTAGGAACTTGGTAAAGATTTGGTCTTTGGCATCAGGAGAGTGCATTCACGAGCTTGGCCCGAACGGGTACCAGTACTATTCATGTGTTTTCCACCCAAATTATTCGACCCTTTTGGTGATTGGAGGAATATCGGTAATTTCTTAAAATCTGTTGAAATCTCATCATAACTAGCTAGTCAATTTTGTTATAGCTAAACATCTTTAACCTTCACACTTCTTAGTGAATCCATCCATCTAAGTTCATTTGCATTTCAATTGGAACTTACATTAATGTTTAGTTCCGGGTAAATTTTTTATAGCTAAACATCTTTAACCTTCACACTTTTATGTCATTCCATCCATTTAAGTTCATTTGCATTTCAATTGAAACTTTCATTAATGTTTAGTTCGGGGTAACCCTACTAACACATCCTTGAACGACCTTTGTTAAGGGAAACAAGCTGCGCTCGACCTCTTTCATACAAAAAACATACCTAGACCTTTCATTTAATGTCAAAAGACAATGATTTCCATTAAATAGTACTGACGGGGTCAGTTTTTGCAAATTCTGACGTTCAGCTTTGTTTTGAGGGGTTGTTTTTTAGAAAAAACTTTGCAAATGTGACGTTAGTTTTTGCAAAAAAAAAAATGACGCCGTCAGTACTATTTAACATAAGTCGTTTTCTAACATTAAATGAAAAGTCTAGGTACGTTTTTGTAATAAAATAAAAGGTCGAGCGCAGCATGTTTCCCTCAACAAAGGTCGTTCGAGGGAGCATTAGCAGGGGTTTCCCTTAGTTCTACGCATGCGCTTTGTGGTTAACTCTGAAATCTCGGTTTTGCAGTCTTTGGAACTCTGGAACGTGGCCGAAAATAAGAGCATGACGATTGCTGCACATGAGAACATCGTCTCCGCCTTGTCACAGTCACCAGTCAATGGAATGGTGGCCTCAGCAAGCCATGACAGTTCTGTGAAGTTATGGAAATAAGTTATGGATGCTTGGTGTTGATATTAGTTGCTGCTGGTTTCATCTACAGGTCAGGAAGAAAGCTATACCATGCTGTGTGTTGTATCTGCTGTTGTTGTAGTTAGTTTTAGAAATAAAATAACTTAAAAGTTTCTATTTTAGGCATATATTATATACAGGTTCAAACACCGTCTTATCGTGCAAACTACAAATCTTGAAAAATCGTTCACACTTCGGGACTGGGTGAGTTTGCTGAAACATTATGAACAAACTGTGTGAACGAGTTTTTCAACGGAATTGTGATCAGATTTTAACGAAGTGTGACCGAATTTCAAGGTTTGTAGTTCGAGTCACAGAGTGTATTGATTATAATTGAAGGTGGAGCGGCTTGTAATTGAAAGTGAGAGGAGATGCAACATATTGTTCTATACTTGATGTTGAAGAGACTTTTAGGATATGAAATAGTTGAGTTCCAAAATTTCAAATTTTGTTTGGGCTCCTAATTTTGGAGCCCTTGTTTCCATTTTTATTTGATATATGGTGTGACTTGTGAGCTTACCCATACATTCCATTATGATATTTTAGGAGTGGGTAAAAAGATATTGAAAATGGTGATAATTGGGACTGAATCGAGTTGAGGAAAAATTTCTTTTAATCGAGGGATCGGTTAAAAATCGGTACTGAGCAGTTCAGGATTCGGTTTTTCATATGAACAATTGCCAGTAAATTTTATAGAAATTTTTCGACCATTGCGAGTAAAAATCCACGCGCCGTTACGGGCCAATAGCTTTGTCGACCATTCTCGAGACCAAACCCACACCCAAGCTAGCTCCAACCTCTGACAACCATCGAGAACAGGGGTCGGTGTCAAGCACCACGACTCCAAACACGCTTGCAGAATGAAACTGTAAGCCAACATACGACACTACGGAGGAGGAGAAACTCACTGAGGACCAATAATAGCATCCACACTCGACCTCACTTTCCCAAACAGGTAATCCACCACCGTCCAACACCATGTAGTAACCCTGAAACGGGCATGGTCAAAACCGAACAAGCGATACCGAATAATGAACACCAACTTCTGAGATTACGGAGAAATTGGCAAGCACATGGACACAAGCTCAATCCAAAGACCAAAGTCAAGATTCACCACAACTTTAATACAATCAAAATTTCAGAGAAATGTATAAATGAATAACGGGTCAGACAAATAAACGAACGAAACGAATTACTAGATGTTTTTGAACAATCCTAACACATTATATTAGATCGATAAATTTAAAATATATATTCTCATTTATCCACACACATCAATATTGTGACATGAGAATCAACAGGAAAAAAAAATGCCAAGGCAACAGAAAAAATCAGCACCAAAAATACATGCAGAACAGTGACCAAACCTGATGCAGAAACTGTCGGCTCAGCCTCTCTCCACTCCCTGCAGCGCCTCTGCCTACGTGACATCCAACAGATCCTCCACAGGGAGCGGTGCACCCCACGGGCTTCTTCCCGCGTGAGATACGAATTTGGCGGGAGGACGCCAAAAAACGATTATAGTTCGTTAATTGATCTACGAGTATTTAAATTTTATTTAATTAAAAAATATTCGGCTTCGGACACAGAGAGAGGAGAGTCATGATTGGCTGACCAATCACACCTCGGCCATCTGTACGGTCGCGACAGAGGGCGAGGAAAACGAGGTAACTAACAGAAAAGTGTTTTTATTTTATTATTATTTTGTTATTTTGATTACAGTTTATTTTACTTTTGATATTGCAACGGCTATACTTTCCTCTCAAGCTCAATTATGGGGTGAGTAACAAACGATTGATTGTTTCTTTTTTTCAGTTTTAAAATCTAAAACTCGGTTTTTTAGAATAAAAACAATATCTTAGAAAACAACGATCGTTACTCACTAATTTTCGAGAAAAAATGATCGTATTTTATTTATTTATTTGAAATATGATAAATTGAAATCTAAGAATCAATTATATTTAAAGTTAAATATTATTGAATTTTAATAATTGAGTCTAATTCAAAACACGAAAAAGTGTATGTATATAGAATAAATAAAAATAATATGAGTTCATTTAGAGTATTTAGAGGGTGTCGATTCCCTTTTTTTCTATCGTTTTTTATTGAAATAAACCCGATCAAAAGATCATAAGATTTTTTATTTATTTTCGTGTTCTTCACTAAGGATTGGTCGATTCGTTCAGTTTGACAGGGGTTTTACTCGCCCCTAATCAAATCCAATCGCACAACATGTATTTGGTTCGTATCAAAACTTTGCAATCCCAACATCATTGTAAAAATATGTTTCCGAAACCTAGAGAATCTCCTAAGATTCATCATTTTTTTTTTTTTTTTGCTATCGTCAATAGTCACAAGTTTTTGCATGCCATGTCGATGATTCCTTTTGTGTCCTTGATTCAAATAAATAGAAGTTTTTAATATCTATGCTGTCATGATAAAAATGAAGACCACATGTTGCCATGATGTCCTTATATTCTCCAGTTTTTTAGCATAAATTCTTAGTTTCATTGATGAAACAAGTGTGAATATTATGAAAATAGGGAAATAGATTAAGTGTGTGACGTAGTTCCGGGCAAAAGCCTAAAACGTTAACTTTGTGAATACGATGCCCAGGTATTTCAGGTGACTTTTGAGAGAGTGGACACTCTTGACAACGATTGCGCGATATTCTCTCTGCTTTCATTTTTCATGGTTCAACTCAGAACGTCCTGTTTTGTCTAGTAGACTCGCTGGTTCTTCGGTGAAAACCCCTGGATGGGGGGAACTTAGGATCAATCTCTTTCAAATCCCATTGGGACGGGATGCGTATTTTCAACAACGTCCCGCTCAACCGTCTGCACTCATTGGAAATTGGCGAGGTCTGATGTTTTTTGGGGCAACAAGGGCTCCTGTTCTTGAACGACGACAACACAGCGTTGCCGCCAACTTCCCTACTGGTTGTTGCTTCCATCGTCGCCCATACCCGCTGGTCCCAGTCTCCGTGATTTAGATCGAGGAGTTGAGAGGACCCAACACGGAGATCCATACGGAGCCGACATTTTCTTCTCGCATAGCCCTTCTTGTCCTCTCGATGAAAAATGTGGTCCATTGAGCGAGGGAGGAGATATGAGACCACGACAAGGCCACCGCACATAGTGATGAGATAGCGGAGCGTCATGGATCCTTTGCCCAAACCATTTCGGACGAGGATTATGAAGGTAAGCGTCAAAGGAGATAGAGGAGGAAGAGGTAATGGTAGGTTGACGGTAGATGGACAGGAGAGACTCGGAGATGAGATCACACATGACGATGACGACTTAAAACTCAAAAAGATGGAGAAAACACTTTTTTGTTTTGTTTTGTTTTCTTATGAAAACAAACTGGATTATTTTTGTTTCCCTGGCTTTTTTTCTTATACTGTCCCGGTAAATCATTACAACTGATAAAAATATTAATAATTCGTCCTTAACTATTATTTATCATGATATCGACTGATGGGCTTTTCTGCTTTTTAGGGCAGTGACCCAATGGGCCTAGGGTTGAGAAGCCCGTCCAATTATGGCGGGAATTTTTTTAATTGGTTAAGGAATTAAGATTCCTTTTGGAAATGCAGTCCAATGATGATCATGATGCGACGCCGTACTGCAATTCAATTATTGATATGTTTATAAAGGCCTAATTTTGGGGAAAATAAAAGTGAGAGCCTAAAAAAAAGGAGAGGTTATTAAAATCACAAAGTTATGGAAAAAGGGCAGTAGAAAAGACATATGATAAGTTAAGTGTTTAAAGGAGGTTTTTAGCATTTCAAGGAGTCACAATTTAGGTGAAAAAACTTGTAATCAATCATTTGCTTTTGAGTTGCCACAACCCAAACTTTGAACTCCCTTTTTCTTTATTATTTTTGTTTTTGTTTTTATTCTTATTTTTATGTGAATTTTGTCATGAAATAAAGAATGCATAACAAACGATACGATTTTACGAAAAGCCCATTAGACCAACAATTAAAATTAATTATTCTGTAACTAACTAAACAAGTGAAAGCAGTAAGAAAACGGATGTAACGTGCATAAACAGTGAATGAACACACTCAAAACTCTAAGCGATGAGCTAGCGAACAACGTCACAAGAAGATTTTCAGGGGCGTTCCGGTCCCTGATCTTGTATCAATTTGCGGATAATTCAGTTTGATGCGTATATGTTGCATCAGGCATAAGGGCATCCTCTGACCAATGGGTCTTGGATGACATCATCGATTATGGTTCTATTTTAGCTTTCTTGAGCCGTCGTTTTTTTTTCTTGTTTTGTCTTATATCGAGTTGTGGTGTCTTGTACAGTTTTTTATCCCTCTTTTTATCGCGTCTCGTGAGTGTTTGTTCACCATTCGCCTCTCGGACAGTGGAAAGACGCATTTGGCTAAACTTCTTTGAAGCCAATCGGTTCACCATGTGTTTTTTTGTGATATTGTTCATTAATTCAAGAGTCACTTTTAGGATCATTCTATTATCTCATGGGTAGCGAAAAGGTCATTCTACTCTTCTTCTTCTTTTTTTTCCTGAAACCAATGGACTTACCATATGTGATCTCTTATGACACCGTTCACTAATTCCACATCTGGAGTTTCAGATAAGTTCATTTACCCGCTCTAGACAATACAACTATTTCTTCAGTATTGAACCTTTTGTTAAATTCAGTTATTGGTTATGTGATTTCCTTAAGTTCAAATTATTTTTAATGTATTTTTTTATTTCCTAACTAAAAAAAACTAAAAAAATAAACAAATTATACAACCATCATAAATTCATGTAATAATAATATTCTATCATCTCTATTTATACAATATCTTCCCAATCAAATAAAATCATGGAAATAAAGAGACAAGAGGTGACCCACAAAAGTACCTATTTTTATATAAAAAAAGGTAAATTTTACAAATCAAAATCTCGCGAGACAATCAAAGAGGAAGAAAGAGAAGTCTCTCTCTCTCTCTCTCACTGTTCCCTTAACCCCAACCCTAACTTTTTTCCACACCATTTCTCACTACAAAAAAAAATTGGTCCCTCCCTTTCCTCTGTTCTCCTCTGCTCTGCTCCTCGTCACCACCTCTCTCTCGTCTCCATTTCCATGAAGCTCTGAGCTTACACCCAGTTCGCCGATACCCTTTTCGTCTCACCGATCATCTCCTCCTCCTCCTTCTCCGTTCAAAATCGCTTGAAAATGGGGAAATACATGAAGAAATCGAAGATCACCGGCGATTTCGCCGTCATGGAGGTCTCTCCGCAGTACTCCATCGGGGTCCGGACCAGAGCCAGGACCCTCGCCCTGCAGCGCCTCCAATCGCCGCCGGCGGCGGCGGACAATCCCGACGCCTCCTCTTTCTGCTACCTCCAGCTCCGGAGCCGCCGCCTCGAGAAGCTCATTCCGCCGATCACTTCCTCTCCGAGGAAGCTCCAGCTTCAATCGGCGGCGGGGGTGAGGTCCGTGGCCGTGGAGGGCTGCGGTCGGAGCCCCAACCCTAAGGCGGCGTGCTCGAGGCTGAGGGTGAGTCCCGCTGACTCGGCCTCTGTTGGGTCGGTCTCGATCGGGTGTGGATTGAAGGGGCGTAGTGGTGAAAATGGGGATGGAGAGAAGAGTGAAGCAGAGGATTTGGGTGTTGAGGCTTCTCTGGGAGAGAACAATTTGGATTTTGAAGGCAGAGAGAGGTATAATATTGCTGATCTATCGTCCCAATTTTTTTTTCATGTCCCTTTTCAATTTTTCCCATTTATTTGCTTTTGGGTCTCTCTGTGATTCTGAAAGTTTTAGCTTTTGCTTATATATTGAGGGTGAATTTTTTTTTTTTGATGTTGTTGGTCACTTTATTGGTGTGTGTTTCTTATTCATGTTACTTTAAAGCTCTCTGTACATGTTTCATTTGATTTCTTCCTAAAAATCCCCTTTTCATGGCTTCCATATTGATTTTTGTGATTTTTGTGTGGAGATGTTCATGTTAGAAGTTTTTGTTCAAATGGTCTCTTTGAAACAAGATACACCCTTTTCTCTCATTTTCACAGGGTGATTTTTTGAAATGTCTGCATATTTTGTTGGGCTCTTGTGCTTAATTGATTGTTCATCATAGCCATTAATGGGAGTGTTTATGTTTCTCCCCACCTTTTAGTGGCTATCTGCTAATTTGCTTGTCATGGTCATTGATGCTTAACAATATTTAATGACATTGCTCTCATCTGTGCTTATGTTTTCACTTTTGTGGATTTTCATGTCTTTCCATAGTTTTGAAACATGGCTATCTATTG
Source organism: Erodium trifolium (assembly GCA_036897425.1). Lineage (NCBI taxonomy): Eukaryota > Viridiplantae > Streptophyta > Magnoliopsida > Geraniales > Geraniaceae > Erodium > Erodium trifolium. The sequence goes on from JAYMTN010001802.1 coordinate 10,014, forward strand.
CTAGAAGTCTACAGCATATTTCCTTATCATGGCTATTGCTATTTGATCATATTTAATGACATTGCTTTCTTTTCTGCTTATGTTTTCACTTTTTCTAGTGGATTTTAATGCCTTTCCATAGCTTTGAAACATGTCTTTCCTATCAACCTTCTAGCTTATGAGAGACCCTTCATAAATGTTAGGGAAAATTGCGGAAAAAATGACTCTCATGTATGTGTTTTTGGTAACTTTGTGACCCCGAAGAAAAAAACTCTTGCAACTTGTTCCCTGAACTTTCATTTTTTTGCACCGTTTACTTAACAAACCGGTAAAAAGACTTATTTACCCCTCATTCCTTTGATTAGATCATGGTCACAATGTCATATTTGAGGGACATGTTTTGCAAGCATTCCTTTTTAATAAAAGGGTATAAGTGGTGTTTTAAAAAAAACTTTAGGCACATGACCCATTTTGGATGAAATCCGTTACTTTCACTAATGGTGCAAAAAAATGAAAGTTCGGGGCTACAAGTTGCAAGAGTATGTCAAACATGAGGGTCATTTTCCGTTATTTCCCCTTATATGTTGCAAGCTTTGCGATCTCGGTTTTGTATACAATACCACTCATGATCTGTAGCTTTCGTCCTCATACCTCATCATTAATTTGTTTGTCATTTTTATCCCTTCACCTCCACAGCCTACTTGTGAAATAGAGCCATGCTTTATGGTCCAAATCCTTCATAATCTCTAGTTTACTGTTAACTATTATCAAGTTATTGACCCGAGTTTTCAAATGTTGGTAGCAATAACTCTTCTTCCTCATGTGTGCTTGACTGCTTGCAATGATGTATCACATTCATGGGGCCTACTCACAGACCTCTATACATGAGAGTGAGATACTCTGCCTTGTCACCTTGACTAGCTGACAAAGAGTTTCTGACCCTTTTGCCCTTTTCCCTGTATTTCCTCTGCCTGGCAAATTGGAACTTGTCCTTTAAATCATCTGATTCTTTGTATTCACTGTCTTTATAGAGATTAGTGACATAATTGTGATGATTTCTTTGGTTCTTCAGGAGCACCAGAGAAAGCACGCCGTGTAGCTTTATAAGAGACCCGAACACAGTTGAAACACCGGGCTCAACCACAAGGCGAAGTGGAAGCTCCAACCGAAGACCTCGAAGTGATGTGCAACGAGACATCCCAACATCACAAGAGATGGATGAGTTCTTCGCCTGTGCAGAGCAACACCAACAGAGATTATTCATGGAAAAGTAAAATTTTATTGTTTTGGATGTGCATGATCTTGACTGTTAATCATCTAAATCCTCGGCTGACCTTAATCTTCGACCTTTTTTTCAGGTATAACTTCGATGTTGTGAATGACTTGCCTCTTTCGGGCCGTTATGATTGGGAACGATTAACCAAGTAAAGGTGTGTGTGAAGTTTCTGTAACATAACAGAGCTCTCTGATGACATATATACCACTAACCAAATATCAGACCAAGTTCGTGTTTGGGCAAAGATCGACTCAAGATGGGCTCTCTCTTTGTAATTTGGATAGGGTATGTTTTTAACTTCTTAGGCATTCTTTTCCTTTTTTCTAAATCTCCTGATTGTGTATACTTAGGTAGGGACGACGATGATGAACTTGTGACTGATCTTGATCTTCTCCATTGAAATAAATGTAACTCAATGTGTTTTAGCAGTGTTTTCATATTTTTCTGTCTTCATAATGTCCACACATCTGGTATGCAATTAAGTCTGTGATGTTGATGTTTCTTAGCCTGTGAATCTAAGAGTCTCCAATAGTGAGCGAATTCGGATTTTGGCTCAAATTGTTAGGACGAAAGGATTCATTGACCGGACAAATCACCGTCGTTTGGCAAAAGTAACAGGTTCTTTCGTTCGGCGAATCCCCGTATACAATGTGTCCACTATTTTCTTAAAAAAGCAGAAACTCGATAAATTAATACTCGATTATTTAATAAACTCTTTAAGATAATGTTTTTGTGGTGTTAAATTAATAATATAAATTAATAATTCTTTCAATTAATAAATTTTGATGGTCCCATGACTATTAATTTATAGAGTTTCTAC
>JAYMTN010001803.1:0-12087 GCA_036897425.1 Erodium trifolium
CCGACCAGAGGAGGACCAACGGAGAGAAGATTCCGGCGAGCTGCAACAGCGGGGCGAAGGCGGCAGAGGAACGGGGACCCGAGACCGAGGCGGAGACGAAGGAGAGAAGCCAGAGAGATCCGGAGAAGGAGGAGCACCAACCTCGTGTTCGCAACGGATGAGCGAGGATGGTGCAGAGGAGGCCGGATTCGCAGAAGAGGTCAATGAAGGAGCCACTGCCAAGAACGGAGCCGAGAGAGATCTCCGCCCAAAACAACAGAAACCTAAACCGGGGAGACGGAGGAGCTCGTTGGAGCAAAGGCCCAAAACGGAGCACAAAGCCCCACAACGACGCGCCACCGGAGGAGGACAAAAGCCGCGGACTTCTCACGCGACCGGAGCAAATCTACGCAACAGAAGCCCGACCGACCAGAGAGATCCTGATTACGCCTAGAACCGGAGAGATTTGGATCCAACTCTCATAGACGAACCCCAATAGAGAAGGATCTGGAAGACCAGATCTGAGGCCAGAAGTCCAAAAACCAGCCCAGAGCGACACGAAGCCGACGAGAGGAGAGGACCACTGAGAGAAGAGTCGAGGTTCGCTAAGGAGAGGAGGGAGAAGCAGGTCCGACATGAGTCCGGCGAGATCTAATTCAGTCAAAGGAGAAGTGGGCAAAAGAAACTAGAGAGGGGCCAGGGCAAAAGAGGAAAGACGAAGGAGGAGCTCGAGAAGGAGCTCAAGAGACTAGCGGCTCTCATGGCCCGAGATGGACCACAAGAGCCGCCAGAGGCGGCGAGCTTGTGTTAGGGGTTTTCAGGCGAGGAAGTTTGGAGAGAGAGTAATTTTCCTACTTGTAGGTTATAATTTTAGTTTCAAGTATTTTTTTTATTATGACATGGGATGTATAGTAATAATAAAAAGCAGAACATGCTCTCTTTGACGTGTTTCCGTACACAATTGTTGACGCTAATGAAGATGGACTTTTAGTATATTCTCTTTAACTTGTTTCCGTACACGATCATTCAAGCAATATATGATAACGATAAAATCTATGAAAATGGTAGAAAGGCGAAAAATGTACAAACGTTACTAAATAAAGTTCTCTAGAAGTAAGCAAATGGTTCAAACAGTTAGCATGTAAAAGTAAATATTCATGGGATGTATGTGAGAAATAGAGGAAGACAATAATGAAAATAAAAATGATTTTTTTATACAAGAAACAACCATGAGTGTCGTGCTCATAAGTAAAGTCAATCAATACATAAGGTCAATAATGTGATGAAGATGATGAAAACAGTACTCTCGTCATGGCTCGAAAACCAATTATCGGAATAAATGTGCAAGTATGATATTCTATGGTTCGTGTAAAACCAATTCTCGAACTCTCATACATCCATTTAGCATTCTCTTAAGTTGCTTCTCGCCATGATAATATACCATATCAATAAATATAATCCAAGCAAGTTAAGTTACACAAGATAGGCGGGTGCTTTATTATTATCCTAGTAATACTCAATGCTAGAATAGATAAGCACAATTAATAGGTGTGTCTAGATGCGCTTAGTTTACTTGTTGAATATCGAACACCATTAATCAAGATGATTACCAATAATCAAGTGGAACTAGATAGAACATGGTTCTAGTAATACTCAAGTATAGAACACAACCTCTGGAAAGTGTGATTTATCTAGCTACACCTAGATAAACTTTTCTAATCCGACATGAACGTCTTGGCAAAAGTATGATCTACATAAGTACACTAATAAGTGACTTTGTATCATCCTAACTAGATAATTCATCAAGTAAAACAATTATGCAATTTAATGTCACAAATAGTCTCAAAGTGCACAATAAATCATACACTGATCCTAAATAGTTACAAATAACAATTCACGGGGAAATTCACACCTAAAGCAATAAATCACTCAAGGGAAATCAACACCCAAAATCATCACCTTAGCTTAAGTTACACATGACACTAATAACAATAATCGAAAAATTATCGATCCCTTAATGCAATGATAAAATCAAGTATAAAAAATAAGCACTAATCATATTAGGTAATGGATGCTACTAATAATATAAACATAGCACTTGATATTTGTTAAAGAGATCAAAGATTCTCCTAATTAAGTTCAGACCCAAAATCTTAATTTTAGCATACAATTAATATTACATATCATTTTCCCCAATTCAGCTAACCTAAAATTCGATTTAAATACATAGATCAACCTAAATCAATTAAATCGGATATTAAGCACATATGGGGATATATCAAAGTAATTCAGACATTGAGCATTGGAAAGCTGCAAAGAAGGTATTGTGATATCTTAAGGGGACTCGAGATTACATGCTAGTATATAGACGGATGAACAATCTTTAAGTGATTGGCTATTCTGATTCCGACTTCGCTGGTTGTGTTGATTCACCGAAATCAACTTCTGGATACATCTTTATGTTGTCCGGTGGAGTTGTGTCATGGAGAAGTGCCAAACAGTCTACTTCTACCATGAAAGCCAAGTTCGTGTCTTGTTTCGAGTCTACCTCACACGGTGTATGGATCAAGAGTTTCATCTCCAAACTGAGAATCATGGATTAAATCAATAGACCCCTGAATCTGTATTTCGACGATTCAGCTGCTATCTTCATGGGTAAGAACAATAAAAGTGGAAGTCGAAGTAAGCACATCGACATCAAGTATTTAGCCATAAGAGAGCAAGTGAAAGACAAGACAATTATCATTGAGCATATTAGTACCGACTTGATGATAGCGGATCCTCTAACTAAGGGCATGCCACAAGAAAAATTTGAGGATCATGTTAAGAGTATGAGACTTGGTTCACATATGTAAACTTTTCGATATTGGAACGATGTTTGTCTTTCTGAAACTCTTTACTATAAGATGATGATTGTTATTTATAATATGTGCACATTCAGTATGTGATTAAGTTTGTTAATCATAAATCATCGATTAAGTTTCGAAAAAGAATGAACATTGGGTTTATTCGTAAAGTAAGAGAATCATATGCTTTGTGATACATGGGAGCTATTACTTATTTACATTAAAAGGACATATCGCCATGATTCATGCATATGATATCTTATTATTGGACATTGTTACAAATATATATTGATCAAGTGGAATAATGTAAGATTAATCAGTCATTATCAGAATTCATAAGGTATGATCAAATATATGATCGGTACAAGTGTCAATATGTCATGTCAATGGTGACTCTTCCTCATGACTGTTGATGGAACTGTTGTAATTGGAGAGATAAATAATTGTTTCTGGTCCCCAATTGCCACACACAACTCATTCATAAAATCTCATACACCATCAAACAGAGAGAGACAAGTATGGAGGCATTGGAAGTCCAAAAGCTTTTTTTTGATACACCAAGGTCTTCAATTTGATTGAAGTAAACAATGCCTGAAAATAAGTACTTCGATCTTTCGTGAGTTAGATTCTAACATGTTTAGAGATGCATGTTAAGACTTACACTTAGACCCTATGAACTTGCGAGGGAAGCATTGTTTGAGTTCACGGAACTACCTTGTTAATTCTATTTATTCTCTCGTAGTTATAAACACGTAGGCACCTATGATTTTTTTTTCCGTAGTAACACTTAACATACTATGTGTTGTTGGCTCATTAAAGCATTATCAAATTTCTTTTAGACCTTTGTTGGTAACTTACAAAAGAAAATGACAAAATACTTTGGATATGTGAATAGTTCACAACTCCTTGCATTCGATTGTCAAGATTATCATTTTGAATAAGTGAAGTTGGTTTATTTTGAAAACCACATGTTCAGTTCGAATTACTCTACTAATTTTTTCTCGTAGAGATCGACCTCTTCTTGTGATACAAATATTGCTTGTGTTAGGCCCATTAGAGATAAGACATCTATCTCAAGTGTCCAACCGTCGTACAAAGCAAGTTGTAGTCCATTTCATATTCCAAAATTTTCTCATAATATAATAAGGTTCCATCTTCTCGTAATATATTTATCATGTATTCTCATTTGTATATGAATTAATTAATAATTTTATTATTAGCGTTTGTTTGTTCAATTGGTCAACCACCTGAACATATGTCCAAGGGATCAAGTCTTAGTAACGGTATCTTGTATATATTTCATATGTCTTGAGTTATTCCATGGTTTTAGTGTTAGCGTTGTGTCTGATTGGATTTATACTTATTCAATACTATGTCACTTTTTTAGCATAAATATGACATTTTATTAATTTCATAAATGAAGTAAAAAAACGAGCATACGATCGTAGAAATGACAGAAGATGATGAGTTGGGGTTTTAGTGACAGCCGAAACACTAATCCTATATAAAAAGTACCCTATTGAACCAGGGGAAATAATAGGGGGTGATTCCCTATTCATTCGGGAAGTATTACAATTGATCCCGAGAGCTCTCCTTGTCTCGACTCGAGCATGTCTATCTTGTCAGGGAAATTGTTTGAGGAGTTTACAAAGGAAAGGAGGAGGTTGGGAAACGGCTGTTAATCATCCCCTGAGGGTCGGAGTGTACCTCCTCTATGATACCCCGTATCACCAGAAGGTTCTCATTGGAACCAGAGAGGCTGCTTAGATGGCCTCGCTTTTACCCCCATCAGGGACATTTCCTTTAGATAAGTTGTCTCCAAATCCTACATAGGTTGTCTTTTAATGGAGTGAGGATGATGCATTTCCCTTTCCTCGTCACGTGGTCCTCGAGTCCCCAGGCCTCCTCAACGAACCCGGAAACTTCCTTGTTGTTCCCTATGTCCGTGTGGAGGGTACTTACGGGGCACACTTCATTGATTGTACAGATACAAAATAGCACGAGGCAAGGTTTGGGTGCCTCTAGCCCAATCAACGGTGGCCAGCGGATGTCGATTTCTTCTTCCACCACCAACTCGTCTTAGTGGATAAACTCATGGTTGGATATTCATCCGAGGTGGGGTACGGCCGGGTGTATTGGGATCACGACCGGAAACACAGTCGAGATTGGTGGGAGCCCTAAGGTTGCCCCATTGTGCATGGTTAGGATCTCCAACTATATATATGTCGTCGATGACGATATGGCCATGGAGGACAGTGGCTTCCTCCATGGTGGGAGGCCAGTGGTGGTGCAGCCGGCATGGTACGTCGTGGAGGAGGGTTGTCCGGCGACCACGTCACGTCATAGGGAATCTAGTGGAGGACCGGGGCTGCGCCCTCCCATGCTTCGTTCTGTTGGATCGATGGCAGCATCCGTGGGGTTGTCATGGGCAGGGTATTCCTCACTGGAAGATGAACCAATCCGGTAGACAGGGAGGCGGAGCGCAAATTGGAAGGGGTGTCGCTGCTGGGGTTGGACATTTGGACCCACGGTCCCCACTAGGATGGGGGTGGCACAGTCAAGCGGCGCATGGACAGGCGAGGGCTATCAGTATGCAAGGGGGTGGCGGGGGACAGGCCATGATTGAGTAGTGGATGGAGGAAAGGCAAAAATGGACAGGAGGAGACCGAAATATAGAAGAGGATGAGAAGACTTGAAATCCTATAAGGCCGATACTATACTATCATATGACGGATAACATTATTAAGATAATTGTTGATCATACTATATCACTTTAATATGGTTTTAATAGTCAATATTTATATCTTCATGGTAATACATATATTATAGGTATACTTGAAAAAACATATTTGAGATATTCATTCTCTTATTTTGTAACTATTTTCTTTGATAATTATAAAAAAATATCATGATTTTTTTGTTATAATTTTACTCTTGTACTTACATTTTAAAAATAAGTAAAAAAACAGAAAAAAAAATCTTAATTAAGTTTCATATTTCTTAATTCACTTTCTCTTTGTATTGTACAAAGATAAGGAAATTTGAGGATATGAAATTTTGGAATTTTTTTCTTGAAATATTTATTTTTTGAAAATTAAATTTTCAATAAAATCATTATGTTAAAAATAATTATTACAAAATGGAACAGAAAAATAAGTCCAAGTCATTTTTTTTCAATTATAAAAAAACTACAAGTTCCAAAAATTTAATATAACGGTTACTTGAAAGAAAAACACAAAATGTTATTAAAAATTTAAAATAATTGAACATAATCACTTCAGTGGCTTTTTGTTTCTTAAAGTATCCAAACCATAATAAACCCTTTCTCCATTGAGTTCATGATTTGATTTTTTTTTTTTACCTTTGGATCTGTGTGGCTAATTAAATTCAGCCCATAGTTTTAAAGAAGCACGTCCCCGAATCTAGCCCATTAGCATAATGGGCTGACAAGAAGGTTAAACTATTATAATTTTAATGCGTTGAACTCTTTTTTCTCTTTTTGATAATTTGTACACTTTTTTAGCGCATCAAACGAGCTTTTTATCGGAAGAAAATGGAAAGGTCGTACGCAATGTATATGTGTGTAAATAATTGAATTAGGATGAAATACAGTTTCGGTGACGGTCGGAGCACTGATCCTATATCTAGTAACCAGGATAGATTCAGGGAAAGTCTAGGGGGTCGTTCCCAATTCCAGTTGTGTTGAGTACTATTGTTCCTTTGATCATTCCCCATCTCGACTTGATCGATGTTGGTATGTCGTACCAGGCGGTCAAAGAGTATGCTAGGGAAAGGAGGATGCTAGGAATCAAAGCGTATTTGATTCATTGGGGCTGGGGTGTGGCTCCTCTGTGACACCTTGTGGTGCCCTGGATGGCTCATGGCGACCCACGAGGCAACTGATCGTGCCTCGCTCCTGTCTCCTCAGGGCCATCTACCGTAGAAGTGTCTGTGGAGTCCATAGTGTCCTGGGTGGGGGTCTTAGAGCCATCCATCTCTGGAGAGAAAATGTACCACCGAGGCTCCACCAATCCCTAGGCCGGAGGGGGAGGCTCCGTTGCCTTAGATGGGGATGGGTACCACCGAGGTTTGTCTCGGCTTAACCTCGAGATAGACTCGGGTGGCTGCGTAGTCTCTTGGTTCTTCTGTCTCCCGATGTCGGGGTAGTGATTACTCCCAAGCTCCGTATGTTGGTAGGGGCAGGTGTCCAACGTCACCCATAGCCGCAACAGTATAACCATCGCCCTTGGTGCCCGGTCATGGTCATGTCCCTCCGATCCGGCCGCGTTCGGTTCGAAGAAGGTGCGTTCATAGTGGTGGATTGGCCACCACTGGGATTTTAGGAATATTACATTTCACTTCTGCATATTTACATTTCATTTCTTTAGATTTGCAAACTGTGTTCATCTGATTTACAACTACGTTGGACTTATTCTATTTTGATTTTTCGTGTACAAAATATATTCAATATGCATCTCTATAGATATCCCTTATAAAAAAAATAGTGTAAGAATAAAAAAAATCGAAAGTGAAATGAAGCAGGAATGATTAAATTAGCGAATTTGACAGAAAAAATAAATGTTTTATCCAAGATGTTGCCATGTGGCATTATTCAATGGTTGTAGACTTGGTTCGCAGTTTGCACCTCTGAATGTTATGTCTTTCAATTGCGGTTTAGCATAAAGGTTTGAAAGATTGAATATTGATCTCACTTAAGCATTATAAAGACCAAATGGAAATATGCATGGATGATATCACATTGCATGAAATTCTCAGTCACACATTCATGCTTGATCTATGTCATTGAATGTATTTGACATGATGATCATTGATGAGTCTAGTTACGATAAGTGTAGCAAATGTCACTTTGGTCTCATGTTGGTACATGAGATGGACCAGATTGACTAAAGGGAAATGTTTTTAAGAATATTGACCATTTTCTGCGCACATACAATTTTCAAATATAATTGTTATTAAAATCGATTTGTGGCCCAAATGGGAGATTATTGGGTTATTTTATAGTCCAACGTGTGGGCATGGTTGTAAAAATCGGTCTGGACGGCCGCCTAGGCGCGAAAATCAGAGATTTCGCCACGACTCGAGCCCATCGGGCGTATCTAGTCGGTTGTCCGACTTGACAGCGATTAGTCGGACTGAGACGACCGAGGCGCAGCAAGTCAGAGAGGCGGAACAAGTCGGCATGAGAGAGAAGAAAGTGGAAGATGAACTGTAAATCTAGGATTTGCGTGAGGGACGAATGTGCAGAGAGAAAGGGAAGAAGACAAGCTTTGCGGCGTTAATAATAATAGAGAAAGAAGTAGGGTTTAGGTTTAACAAGGGCTTTGTGTAATTTTTTTTCTATTATTTATTATGGGCTTTTCCTTTAGGCAACGGACTTCAAGTATATGTGAAGGGACTGAAGGCATAGCTGGAGCAACTTGGTAGCCCAACTTAATAATAATATTATTAACGTGGCAGGTAAATATAGAATTAAAAAAATACAAATGTTATCTTATTATTATCTTATATGATCTTATTTCATTGCAATATAAAATATTAACTATCTTTATATTAGATAAGTTTTTATATACTGGATTTTACAAATATAATCATTCAATAAGTAATTTGAACATGATTAGTAAGTAAGAACTAAGAGGAGTACTAATCTACTGTTATTGTTTTTGGTATACATGTTCTTCAACATGAAAATGACTTGTGTATAAACCCTAACCAGTGTAGTATTTGATATTAATTTGTACATTTGGAAATATGGAAATGTATTATTTTGTAATATAAGTTTATTAATAATTAAAAATAATAAAATAATACAATCCGCCTAGGCCCCGACTAGGCCCCGTCCAGCGCCTAGGGGTCCTCACCGCCCGATTAGCGCCTAGCGTCTTTTACAATCTTGGTTGTAGGTGCTTTAAGAGTGTTTCTACTTAGTTCCTTTAGTATCCTTTTCTTACTCAATCCCCGAGTTTTATTTTGTTCTATTAGGTCCTTCAAAATGGTGTATTATTCTGATTCAATTATTGACTACTCGAACTGTTCTAATTTAGTCTGGTAACTTGCCACGTAAACAGTATAAATCGACACTATTTGAATAATTGAAGGACATTACAGACCAAAATAAACATTAATGACTAAATTGAAGTCATGTACATCACCCATGGTCCATGGACTAAGAGCACCTACAACGTGCCGGTTCACTACGCGGCTCATGGTTCATGATTCATAGTCTAGTGAATCGCGAACCGTGAGTCGGAAACGTGAGTCGCAACTCACGGTTCACAAACGTGAATTGTAAACCATGATTTGTGAGTCGCGTAATAGCCGATTACATCGCGCCACGTGGTGCTTGCGTGGTAAAAGAAAAGAAGAGTTGTTGACTCCAATGGTTTGAAACAATATTTTCTTAATTAAATAAAATTCGAATTTATCCTTAAGAAGATAATTTCTCCCTATTTATAAATACCCCCACCCCTTTCATCAACCCAAAAACATGTTCTCCTCATTTCTCAATTTTCTCTCTCAAATTCCACCTCCCCAAAGTTTTTTTTTCGATCAAGAAAATGTCCGACTACGAGATTCAGACGCCGTCTCCACAAAAGCAACACGAATACACACAGGAGCAACCCGAGTTCAACGCATATCAATTTGGAGGCTTTCAATGGAACATCAACCCTCCCAGCATCTCATTCATGCAGCCAGGTTTTTTCCCAAACCCTTACATTAAACATGGTTTCAACCTTGGTCCTTTTAACCTCTCACCTTTCATGAACCCAAACCCCAACCTCGGTCCCCAATTTTACGGTTACCCCGATGATTCCTAGTTTAACGCCGGCCAAATCAGCGGCACTCGGATGTCGTCTCAGTCGTCCGCTGTCGGCCCTCCCAACAACAAGAAGGAGGATATAAAAGAAAATGGGACCCTTAAGTGAAAAAGCACCTCATCCGTGTCTGGCTACGCACGTCCAGAGATGCAACGAATGGTAACCAATAAGATGGTAGTCCATGCTGGGGCCAAATGGTTAAAGGTTACAACGAGGGGAATCGTCACCTATATTTCGATTGGAAACAAATCAAGAAGTATTGGAACATAAATTACCCTCGGGTGCGAAAATTCCACGAGACTCTGACAAAGTTAAAGTAGAGTTGTACAAGCGGTTACAACGATGACAACTACATTAAGATGTCAAAGGATATCATCAAGGGGTGAAGAAAGAGAAGCCACTCGACCTCGACATTTGGTACGACATTATCAAGTACGAGGATAATTTTTTGGCGGAGGAAGGCACGATCGATGCACGAAAATAACGGTTGGATGCCACTGGGAGTTACAGCTCAACACCGCCCACTTATACTCCCATCGGTGAGCATCCCAATGATAAAGATACTACACCTCTCGGTGGTGAGTCACAACCGAATTAGGTATCCACCGATCTGAGCGAGAGATTTGCTAACCAAAGTGTCCCTCTACCTGAAGAGCGCCCGTTGGACAAGAAGTCCATGAAGAGGAAAGGGAAGGTCGTCCAAGATCAAGGCAATGTAGTGGCAGCCATGTATCGAGCAAGGGCAGAGGCGGATTAAGCAAAGTCAAAGGTGGAGCGAGCAAAGTCCGAGAAGGCGGGCAAAGTGTACATGCTCACCACACAATGGAACGACCTCTTCAACCAACATAGGGACATGCAGAAAGAGGATGTTTCCTGGCTGAAGGAGGCTGAGATGTAGAAACACGCAGAAATGTTGTTTGAGTTGTGGGATTCGTGTTGTGAGATCAAGGATCATATTCATATCCTCAAGGACAATTGATGTGTGGTTCGGGGCATGTGCTTCAACTTGTACTTTTTGGGGTTGTATTATTTCGGGATAAATAAAAGTTGAAGTTTCTTTTCATTTGGTTCTTTTATTTTATTACTAATTAATATTGTTCAACTTATTTTATTTTTCTTTGGTATTTATTATATTAATCATGTATTTAATAAAGGGTAAATTACAAATACCTACCCCAAACTTTCATCGTTTAACAGATACATATCCCAAACTTTTTTTTAACCGATACCTACCCCGATGTTTACTTTTATAACAGATAGCCCCTGCCGTTAGTCTCCATCAGTCATGTTTTTGTTAAATGACGAAAATACCCTCAACTATCTTTCAATATTACAACCCTATCTTTCAAATAATTACGAAAATACCATTAGTTATTTACGAAAATACCATTATTAAATCAATTTCATTATAAAATCAATTTTATTTTTTTAAAGTGACAATTTAATTCCAGAAATTATTTTTAGAAAATCAGTATTAATTTTTGAAAAACAGTTTTTGTACTTAAAAAATCAGTTTTATTATTAAAAATAGAGTTTATATTTAAAAAATCATTTTTTTAGAAAAATTATTTTTATTTTCTGAAAATCAGTTTTTTATATTAAATTGTAATTTTATTTTAATATTCATTTCCTATTAATTATTTTTTATTATTTTTGGACAGAATTACAAAGATTTTAAATTTCCAAATATTGGATTCTATTTTGTTTAAACAAAAATCTTCGAACTCTAAAACACCTTCTTCTTCTTCATTAATTCAACAGTACACAGATTCATATTCTTCGAAGTTCATTTCTGAAAATGAACAACCCAACCCCATATTCATCTTTGTTTGTTTTCAATTTTTAGTTTTTTTTTCAACATCATAGATGGACAGATAAAATATTAAACGAAGAACAACAAACGAAGAAATCAATCCCCAAACTGGATTTTAGATCAAAAAATTAGAAAAATTAGAAACAATTTCAGATTAAAAAAATTAGAAAAATCAATCTCGAACATATCTGCGCGAGACGGGTCTGGTGATGCATGAGGCGAGGAAGAAGGGAGAGGGAGATGAGTCGCCGCTGTTCTCCGGTGAGGATCGTGAATTCAGATCTGAATTTTCAAAAAAGTTCAGATCTGAAATTTTAAAAAAAATCAGATCTGAATCAGTGAGGCTATATGAGAGAGAAGTTGCCATAGTTTTCAAGCTTCGAGAACTCATCGGTGTTCTTCAAGCTTCGAGAACTCGCCACCGTGTAGATCTGAAAATGAAGAATAGCAAGGAGGAGATGTTGGTTGAAATGGGTTTGGTTATGGCGTTGAGATGAAGATGAAAGGTTTGGTAAATTCTTAGAGATAAAGATGAAAGGTTTGGTTATGGCGTTAAGGTTTGGTTTGGTAAATTCTTAGCGATGAAGATGAAAGGTTTGGAAATACAGAAGGA
>JAYMTN010001804.1:0-12087 GCA_036897425.1 Erodium trifolium
ATATTTGTAAGCATTGTATCTCTTCACTCCTATTAATACGAGTCATCCTACCAAGATTATGGTAAGGAATTCCATTGCATAACAGTAATGATGTTTGTTTAAAAGAAATTAGAAAATGTAACCAATACAGCACTTCAGATAAGTAATGCAATTTTTCTTTTACTGGAACACATCACTCAAAGAACATGTGTGACTTCATGTTACCGACTGATCATTGTAATCAATTTATGGTAGGATATTATTGTTAAATTGATTGAGAAACTTATCTTGTGACATTCATTTTAGGAAAATATGAGTAAAGAGGGAAAGGTCGGGTTCCGAGAGAGATTATGATACTTCATACACTATGACTTCATACACTATGAAAATGATTAGTCACACAGAAATTAGTTATCTATCAATTTATCACGACTTTATAACTACAATGTGTAGTCTACATATACATCCTTGAATATAAAAATTTAACCTAACTAAAAAAACACGATTGTCTGTATTTCTAAAACATCTAAGAATAAGAGTTTAGTGTGTCCATATAACTGACATTATTTGCATTAGTTTTCTCAACATCTTAGTCATATAATCATATAAATGACAATAATTCGTTCTTTTCAGTCTTTGAGTTTACTGTTCACAAGTAAAGAGACACTCTCAAGATATATAGTTCGTTCAATCCTGCATATCTTCTGTATTATTTTGTCGGAGTTATTCATGTTGTGCTTCGAATTTTCCACTGCTTTTAGATCGTCTGTTTCTTTAAATTTACGACGAGTTCTCCCCTAATTCACAATAAGTTCTCACACCAAGCACCGCGCAACGCGCGGTGCAACCACCTAGTTGAATATAACACTTGAGTAAAGTGGGCTCTACCAACTCAACTGGTATAACTTTATGGTCTCACTTAGTTTATAAAAGATTAGAAACTGTTTTTTAATTACGAAGTCGACCCGACGTCTAGCCGATCCGACCAATTAATCGGTCGGGTCAACAACTAATAAACTTATATTCCGCCTAAATAACCTGGAACGCCTTAGGAGGATAAATCGAGTCTCCAAAACCCATCTCCGAACAAGCATTTTTGCATCTCTGCTTATAGGACATGATATGTCCAGTATGTTTTAGTGTCAAAGACAAAAACCTAGTAAATCGTCATAGAACATGAGATAAATGAATTTATACATTTTTTGAAGACATTTACAGGTTTAAATACATTTTTTTAGTCTTATAATCTTCTCGATCTTTGCATCTCGACCGATTTGAACCTCAATCTCGATTGTCCTCAAATTTAAGATATTTTCTTCTCGGTTTTAACCGAAGCAGTTCCTAAATTCGAAGGGTTTTCCTTTCTTTTCAATTTTAATCGAAGCCGAAGTGGTTTTCCTTCTCAGTTTTAATCGAAGCAATTCCAAAATTCAGATCGGAGGATAAGAGTCGGGATCTTTATACAAAGCAGTTTTGAAATTCAGATAGTAGGGTAAGAGTCGGGATCTTTCTCTCGTGCCGGTTCTTTTGAAACTAGGTCGGAGGGCAAAAGTCGGGATCTTTCTCTTGTGTCGGATCCATGAGAAGCAACCGATGGTGAACATTACCATGTCCATCCCTACCAAACCCGATCAAACTCGGACTATATGTCAAAACATAATCAATCCAACCAAACTCAGATAGGATTAAACGATAATATGATCAGCATACATAAAATCTTAATCCCAAAAGGTTTAACATAACAACTTCTTTACTTCTTTAGTCCTAAGAAACAACATCTTTCTATTACAGGCAGCAGAAATCTTTGAGTCAGTCGCAACATAACCTAGAATCAGTAGAATTGCACCCCATAGTGCAAATTTAACAGAAAAAACCCAAACTATCTATCAAGTGTATACAGCAGTAGAAAATCAACAAAAGTATTGAGAAAATACCAATCTCCTAGTCTTAACCACTCTACACTATTGCAGATCACAAGTCAGGACCAGAACCAGAACCAGAACAAGCCTTTCATGTATTTGCATCAGAACACAAACTTGAGCCAAAAGAAAGAGACAGTATACCGATCAAAGGACGGATCTAATGCAAGCATCGACCTCACATGGCTTTCCAATCAAATCCTCAAGTTCATAAAAGATCTTCGAGTAATCCCCAGCAAGTTCTTGTTCTCGGTTTGAATCACCTCTAGCAACCAGATCTTCATTTTCTTCCCACTTGGAATAGTTCACAGAACATGAATCCACAACACATTTCTCTGACATGGTGACAGTGTTGTTGTTCTCATTCACCGAAGGGAATGCTAGCAGCTCCTCCTGGTTGGTGCCCATGGCTCGGCCCAAACCTTGGGCCAACCTTCGTTGTCTCTTGCCCGATTCGCCTCCTTCAAGATCTTTCTTCTGCTTCCTCTTTTGGTTCAATTGCTGAACAAAGTTGGAGTTCCTGCTCGCCTTGGTGAGGAAGATGCGAATCTGTTGCTGCTTACACTCAGCTCGAGTGACGCGCTCCTCCATGGCTGCTAGTTGGTTCTGTGAGCGTTCTTGTTGCTTCCTCAGCTTCATGATGTCGCATCTCATAGCGTTCTTGTCCTTCTTTAGGGTTTCGATTTCGGTTTGCATTACGAGTTTTGTCATATCCGAAACACCCAGTAGCTGTTTGTTGCTGTTGTTGGGTACTTTCGATCTCCTCTTGATGTTCTTCAATAGCTGTTTCTTTCCTTCTTGAAACTCCTCATTTGCAAATTCCCATCTGTCACAACCAATCTTCCTAAAACCCTGAAAATACCCACATCAAGAGTCAATCAGAACACTAATCAAGCCATAATCTTTTCTTTAGCTCATCCAAATTGAAGAACTAATGTTTCAAGAACTCATCTGCTAATAAGAAGGGGTAACATCATTAACACCCCTGGACCTTTGTTTCTAACATACGAACTGGATTTGGGTCATTTCGTCCCCGAAACCACTAATAAAAGAGAAAGGTGACAGTGTATTCCCGATAAAACCATCATCTTTTCTTTATAAAACCGGATTTCAGGAGGTGTTTTTGATATCGAAAGGTCAAAGTGGGCATGTAAATAACGCTTTCCCTGCTTTCCCTGCAAAGAATTATCTTCTACAAGAGTAAAATTGAATCGAAGATATGATATGATATACACATTGGACACTTGAAGAACTCAATGCTATGTGTCTAGCACAACAAACAGAGCATATGTTTTCATGATAAATCCTGAACATACATGCAAACAATAACTCTTTCATGAGGGAAAAAAAGCAAGATCATTAAGAGCATACAGTCATATATGGTCATTGATTACATGTTTTTATGCATAAATGACTGTGAATTCATAAGAAACTAAGCAGAGAAGCAACTTAACAGCCAGAATCGTAGTCACAAATAAGAGCTCTTTCACAAGGATGATCAAACAAAACCATTGAGAACACACAATCACATGGTGATTGATGACATTTTTACCCCACAAGTAATTCAAGTGACTGTAAATTTGTGAGGAACTAAGGCACATAAGCAAATAAAAATCTAGAATCATACTCACATAAGTATTGAGTTGGCGAATGAAACTGGAGAAATTGCTGTGCTTGAAGTATTTGGGGAGGAGGACCTTAGAGAACTCATAAGAGTCCCAAACCACGAAGCTGTCACGAGTATCGCTCCACGAGATGATCGAATCGGTCCCAGGATCCTCCACCATCTGAAACGTCTTCTTCAAAAACGGAGGCGGACCAGCTTCCTGCAAACCCTCCAACGGCTTCGCCACCACAACCACCGGCGACGAAGACGAAGAACACAAGGACCCACCAACAAACGCCTCCGCCTCCGTCTCCTCTTCCTTCACCGCCGCTTCCTCCACGATTCCGTCAATGCTCTGTTTCATCGACGACGGAGAAAGACCCAGACCCAGTTCTTCGATTCCCTCCATGTGGTCGTCCAACATCGCAGCGAATCCACACCCAGTGCCGGAGAAATCGCAGCTCCCGACCACGGCGGAGAGCGCGCCGAAATCGTCACCCAGCGGCTCCTGCTTCACTGCCACCGGTGGCTCCGCCGTACCCATTTGAGCTTTTTGTGCTTCCGAGAGCTCGGGCTGCAAGTTCGGCGAAACCCCATCTCCGGCGGCGGCGCGGAGAGGTTGATCGGAGCAATCAGGGGCAACCATTGTAAGAACCCAGAAAAACCCAGCGAGAAGGTGAGCTCCCGGAGCGATTGGTGGTGGTGGAGAGTTGATCGGAGTGAGATTGGGGAGTGAAGGAGCAACAGGGAGGTGCGAAAATGGCTACACTCGGTGTGTGATTACGGAATTGCAGAGACAGAGAGAGTGTTTTGGTGTTTTGTGAAAATGGCTCAGTCCTTTTTATGGCAATGCAGCTGAGTCGCCACGTTGCTCTCTTTTGCTCCTTTTGCCATTTGTAACGTTATGCTTCATATTTGTCCTTGTTTATACAACTCCAGCTAGTCCCCCAACTTATTGCTATTTTCACTTTGACCCTCACTTCCATCCTCTTCCCGAAATACCCCATCATCACCCATGCATTGTTTGAGAGCAGGGGTTCAAAAATTCCACTAGACCCGACTCGGTCGCAAAATTGTTTTAAGGTGATATTAGTTTAACATCAATATGCATAAAACAAGTGAATTGCAGATAAGATTTGTATGAATCCGTTTCATCATGATCAAATGACGGAATTTAAGAACGAGATTCGCGTAACATCTATCAGCCTTCGTCTAATAAATCTCATTTACTTTGGATTTTGGTCAAGTCCGACTCATTAACCTTACCCGATACACCTAGTACGAGCTTTACCCTAACGACAACTCTATCATCTCTTTTGTTTTATGTACCTTATCTTGAAAAATCCTCCATAAATTTGACTTTTACTCGATTTCTTCATTCACATTCTGATGTAATTGTAAATTTTGTTTAATACAAACCATTTATATCGCGGCCAAACTTCCACAACTAAAAAGTCTAGCTTATTACTTGGTGTAGTTCTAACTTTTATAAGTAGCTTTTTATTTTTATATTTTTTTCGATGTTGGTTTACACAACACTTCTCCTCACGTGTAGAACTTGCCATCTACACGTGAATCGTAGCATAATTTGGACATCCGCATATAGATCAAAGACCACACGATGTAGGTTATAAATGGGTCGTGAGCCAAAGCAATTCTGATACCATGTAAATTTTGAATTAAAACGGATCATGGGATTCGGTTGCATCGTTTCCGTTTCACTTGGTTGTTAAGAAAAACTTACTCAGGATAAAAATTTATTTGTTTTGAATAAAATTTTCACTATTTCCAATCTGATGCGGAAGGGGATGGTCATCGGGCTTTATCACCACCATCGATTGATGTGTTCAGAGGAAATATTTGTCCCCTGCCTTTTACAACCTTTACATTTCCCGATCGATATCGTATCATTGTTCTTATTACGGACCGTCGATTATGGGCTCGTGCGAGTTTCGACGGCCCAGATGGTGCGGTCACTTGGGCATCGGTCGGTCTTCAGATGCATGCGCGCCAGGTGTCGACATCTCTGGCCATCGGAGTGTATGGTGGGCCCTCAACCCAATACCTATTTGTCGCTACTCTCCTGGTCAGGTCAGGTGATTCTTGTTTTCCCGACAATACGTACTTGTACAGTTGTACTGCTGCACACCCCAAAACGACAGATCGCACTTGTCGTATCATCCCAGAAAGGATAATTGCAAAAAAAGAAATATCTATTCATTTTTATGACTTTTTTGAACCTTTCTTTTTGCTGTAATTTGCATTAGAACAACAAATTTATACTTCTAATTTATATATTAAAATAAAATATACAAAAAAAATCCAATTTTTATATTTCTTAAATTTATTCCTTCAGAGGGTTAAGGAAGTCAAGGGATAGGAGCATTTAGATTTAATTATTATTTTTTAATTTAAAAATTTAAGGGTAAAATCGATATTTTGAAACAAATTTATATAAAAAAAATGCAATATAAAGAGAAGTTCATAACATTTTTTTAATAAATTATAGAAAATGAATACCTTGGCGTATATTTTTATAATTATCCCCGACTTAATCCTTGCTCATCACACAAGCAATTAAGATTGCACGACACATTAATTGCATTGTTAAGGAATAAGGATACACAACCATAACACATAATTAAGATAGAGCTTATCTTAATTCTGCTAACTTTAAACCATCAATCCAATTTGACACTGAGGTTTGGATCTCACACTGAACAGTTGAAGAGAGACACAATGGAGTAACTGAAACCTGTCAAAACCAACCTACACATTAGTTCTTAATCTATAATAACTATGTGTAATATAATTTCTACTTACAAATCCGTCTTGAACTGCTCGGAAATCTAAATCTTCATCGACAATTTCCTCGTCGTTTTTCTCTAACTGCGTATGTATGTATCGATCAGAAGACGACAATTTCAACATAGATTTTAGGGATGATCTCACTCAGTTCTCTCTAAACAATAAATATGCATCATTTTCAACTGACTGCTCCTCACGGAATCGTCCAATTGAAAGCTGCCACGTGGCAGTCAATTTGGGGGGAAAATTGACATTTGAAAAGCTCAGGAGGACAAAAAAAATTAAACTTGATTGAGAAAGATGCATACTCAAGAATAGCTAAGTGAGATTATCCCTAGATTTGAAGAAGTTTTGCAATGCTTTTATTTTCAAGATCAGCTATTCGTTCACGTACCTCTAGGCGAAAATACTTCTTCACCGCTTTGTGGTTACCGAGCTTTGCTGCAACACCAACAGATTCGATCTCCACGTTCCTTCGTTGTGAGTTCAGGCGGCGAGCTGCACCCTGTGTGAATCAAGCGAGACACGGTCATTTGGGGATCAATGCTACACAAAATGTAGGTGAGCTGTGCTGAGATCTTGTACTCACTGCAGCTGAGGCATCACGGCTGAGCTGTGCAAGTTGAAGACCGAGGCTTTGCTGGTTGGACATGAAATGGGCGGCAGAGGGATTTCTGGTTGCTGAGACAGCTTGCCAGTTTAAAGAGGGCCTCTTAAGGCTCTGTCTAGTGACTTTAAGTCCCTGTAAAACCCAGAATGTTGAACAGATGAGCAACTTTTGTCGTAGTCAAAGAACTTGGAACTGCAAACAAAGTATAGAACTTTTGCCATGAATCAGACAAAAAAAAAAACAAGATCACTAGCCTATGAAGATGATACCTTCATGAATGAATTTAGAAGCTACCCTATGAGGATCAGCTTCCCGATCCCATATAAAAGAACCAAAAAGGCGATACTTTCATGCATGATTTTTAGAAGCTATCCTATGAAGATCAGCTTCCCAAACCCACATTTCGCCTTTACCATAAATATATATCTAACAGAATCTTGCAGATAGTTATTGCGTAATATACTCTTTTGCACGCAACTATCCCCAATTTTAAACTTTTACATCCGGATACCTTAACTTTCAAAAAATTACACAAAACTCGTTCTTGCTAGAAAAATGATGAAAATGTCCTTGACCCTAAAGGACTTCATAACTACCAAAAACATTTTGGTTAGCGGTAAAAAAATTGATTGAGTAGATGTAAAGACTCCTTAAAAGATAAAACTATTAAGCATTTGCAGAATTAAATGGAAAGCAAACCTTGCTAGTTTGAGGAGAAGTGGGAATTTCTACATTCAGTGAGCAACTTTTGGGGAAAATTCCTTTCTCTATATCTCTTGATGCTGCATATATCAATGGCAAACAAACACTGACCGCATCCTTGAGATCACTTTCACAGCTGAGATCCTTCTTCCTAAATGAAATATCGGCACAATGCACCAAGATAACTTAGAGAAACAACACGAGCATAGGTGATAAAAAAATGTAAGATGAGCTCACTGTTGGGTTAAAAATCATATTGTGTGCAACATATGCTTTAATGTGCACATTGTCGTAATAGTTGATACAAGTAAATGACCATTTGATACATATTGCATCATAGGTATTATAATATATCATGGAGTTTAAAAGTGTAGATACCAAAGTGTAAATTTTGACCTGTTGAAGGGTTGAATTGAAATTACAGAAACTGGATAACTAAATATCAGTCATCTAAAAGGGGTTATGATCCCCAATGAGCAGACGTGAGACAACACAATTTTCTGGATAGCGTCTTCATTCATTGAAAAATCGTACCTGATTATACTACGAGTCTTCATCAATTGATCTCCAATGGGTTCAAATAAGTACGTTAATGTTAATTGTATTGTCTGTTCCTTTTGATTCAACAAAGATTTACAGTACGTATGATTTAGGGTTTATAGATCGATATTTTGATTTAATGTTTGTTCGATCTCTAAATCCTTTACTCACCAGTTCAATGATAAGCAAAGAGACGGTACACCACAGATCAACGCCTCTCTAGCTCCAGCAGCTGCTCCTGAGTAGAACCTATGAACTCACGAGGAAATAAATTAGCAGGCCAACAATGGGTAAAGTCTAAAAATAAATCTAAATCACTCGTTAAGTTACAATTCCCTCAGAACTCAAAGTCCAGCAGTAGGGATTCAAGCAGATCATAGCAAATTACAAATTGCTTCAGCACATTACTTACATGTTTTGACCACAATTTGATCCTTTGTTTACTCCAATAATTACCTTCCATATACAAGCGATTAAGAAAACTCATTAGCAACAAGAACTTAACCATATCAATGGTTATCATCAAGCTAAGGAAACACATACCAAGACAGGCTTTGACCAAGAAAACAACGCCCCTGACAAAGCTAAGGAGACACAATCTGCTGGAGTGCCTGATCACAGAAACAAACCCAAGAGAAGCCATTTTCAATTTCAACACTAGAACTGCATTTCCCCAATCAAACTTGATCAACCAAACAAATTCAATGTAGAATAGGAACATGAGAACACTTAACCAGAAACTTCAAAAGCAGTGGCACCACTCATTTCAACAGAGCTCACAGCTATCCTCTCCAGAGCTGTAACACAATGACCAGCCCATGATTTATCCCTGAACAAGCAACAAATTCAACATTTTCATCACAACCCACAAAAATTAAGCTAATGAATCTCAAACCCACGAGTTTAAATCCTCCCCATTTGATCCCATTTCTCAAAAATCCGAAAACCCAGAAAAAAATAGGCGAAAGAGAACATACGTCTGAGGCGCACAGACATGGACATCAAAGCGACCGTCGAGAACCAGAGCTTCAACTAGAAGTGTGAGACCAGAGGACTCGACGCCCTCTGCATTCGTCACCAGAACCACCGGCTTCGGATTCGAGCAATGGTTCGCCTCAACGCCGTCAATTTCCGCCGGAGAAGAAACTGGGCTCGCTTCGTCGGCGGACTTGGTGCCCGAATCCCCACCTTGATCCTCCGTTCTACTGATCAATACTTTCTCGAGACTGGAGACCATCGATTGCGGCACGAACCCGTTCTTCACCGCCGTCGTCGTCATCGGAGAAGAAAATGATTCTGGAAGAAAAAAATAAACACTTGTTTGGTCTGTTTATATTTCCGCACTAATTTTTTCAAATTTGTTCTTTATTTTGGGGGGTTCTAGCATGTGAACCACCTCATTTTTCTTAACCTGGACCACTAATGGATGGGTGACACGTGTTGAATATGTTGAATGATCATGAATGAGCTGACCAGTTTCAGACAGCAGTCACGCCCAACCACGTTGTTAGCTTCGAAAGCTCGTCATTAAAGCGAGTTTGGTCCGTAAATTAACGTAGGCAGTTCGGGGTAATTATTACACATTTAAGAAAAATACTCTATTCGGTAAGTTGCTGTTGCCCATAAATTAGGGCCTTTAACATAAGTTAATCTCGCAGTTGATGGCCGCCAATCAGGGTCTGGCCTTGTTGAAAAAAAGTTTTAATGTGCTTAATCAGATCGGAATTTCAATGTTTCAAGAGGAACAGACTAGTATCTTAAATTGTATTACTAGTTATATTTAATAGATATGACAGACTCTATAAAATCAGTTTCGATATTTTTTTAAAAGATGATTTTTTTTTTCTTGAATCCAAAATAATGAAAACAAATACATATTTTTTTTGAAAAAAAAAATAGGTACAATTCTTTTAAGTATAATGTATAGCATTATTGAACTGTTATAAAATATCAAACAAAAAACCTAAACAAATTTTAAGAGAAAATATTGATATTAGAACAAAACCATAAAAAATAATTAGGAGTGGTAATTATTTTTGGGCAGCATACACTTTTAATATACTTTCACCAAAATTAATAACAGTGCACCAAAAAAAAGTAAAAAGAAAATTGTTCGAATTTGTCGGAGCCTAAAACTTAATGGCATTTTTTTTATTATTTCTCCTCAATGAAACAATGTATAGTCGTCGAATTCCTGTGTTTATTTAAAAAAAAAAAGAGGAATTCTCAAAACATGCTATATTTTGAATTGAAAACTTGTGAAATGACAGAATATTTTGTTCAAGTAGACATAATAGTCCATTTTTACCATGTGTAAGACACGTGTAGGCTGTAGCTTATTATTTTCCAAAATGCTCAAACAACCCTTTTGATTTCCCAACCCCACAGAATAAAATATTTCATCTTAATTTTTTACAGTGAAAATTCAAATTTATGATTATTTGTTTCTGTTAAAAAAGCTAGACTCATAAGGGTCTCTTCTCTCCTACCTTTTCTTGTCTCACTGATTGATCGGCCCAACAGATGTAGCATCCTTGACTTTGAACTCGATCTCAATGCCTTTCCCAAATTGAAAGCAAACTGGCTCCACCCTTCTCCAATACATGTTTCAGTCTAATCTGATGAAGAGTACACCCTCATAAATCTACAACGCATCTCCTCACATGGAGTCTGCATAAAGACACAACACAAAAGCAAAAACAGTTCTCAATCAACTACACAACAAATCAGATCAATTTTAGGGACAATGACTGTTAACATGTGAGCCCTTTTCGGGATTCATCAGATCCAAGAGAACCTGCATTATTCTTAGGGGTGATTGCAAGAACTTACTATCGCTGAACTATTTTTCTTTTACAAATGACATCCCCAAAGTACTGTCTGTCTGCAAATCCCCCAACGGGATTAATTTTTTCTGCAAAAGTGTATACAAGAGGGTTCCAAGTTGCAAAACACGCATGCATGAGGGTTACAAATTGCAAAACACGTAATGTAAAAGGAGAAACTGTCATTTCCCAAAAAAAAAATGAAGTCATGTGACTGTCACATGACGAATTTCTGTCAAAGATGATGAATTTGCAAACGGAAAATGATTGGGGTATATTTTTTGCAAAAAAAAAAAAAATAGTTCGCCGACAGTATTTACAAAATGTGCATAGTTCACCGCAAGTTTTTGCAACTATTTCTTATTCTTATTAATCAGATTGATATCCATATCATAGTACACAGTTCCCCGCAAGTCTTTGCAACTAATTCTTATTATTCTTGCAGTACAGCTGCAAGAATATTTGCATGATCTATGATTTTGGTGAAGTGAATGCAGTTATTGTGCACTATGGCAAATCAATGTCTATGTCGGCGTACCTTTGATCTCTGAAGTTAAGCTCTAGTTGATCTGTATGGATTTGCAACTGGACCTGTCCAAGAATCTTGTATGTAAAGTCATGATTTTTCTCAAGATCTAAGTCACCCTCATAAATTAATGGGGACAGAATGCATATATTCACCAACAATTATATTTAACTCAAAACAGCACAATGTTGTGAAGCAAGATTGGACTGTTTGTCATGTGTAACAAATGATCTTTAGACAACCAGAACCCATTCAAGGATCTCGAATCCTCAGACTAAACAACCTGAAACCATTTAAGGATCCCGAAACTTCAGGCTTGGGCAGTTAACGAACCAAACGTTGAATACAGCCTGCAAAAGCCACTGTCAATCCAGAATCAGTGTTTTAATTTACCTTAAGAAGTAGAAAAAAGACCAAAGGATTCATTGGTTATTAAAATTAAATCCCAATCGGCTGCAACATCAAGTAACTAAAACAAATTGCTCACATATTGCTGACAAAAAAAAATGTTTACCTATTTGCTCACCCACTGTCACGTGGAGGTTATGAAAAAACATATTTACAAGCTGAGC
>JAYMTN010001805.1:0-12087 GCA_036897425.1 Erodium trifolium
TTAATGATTGTTCGGGGGAGTTGAAAGATAGACATAACGTATGCCGATAAGGATGTCAGCACATCGAATCATAACCTCTCTTCTTGTTGGGGTTAGTAATTTTCCATCCCAAGATCAAATGTGTTTGATGACTCTATTCCCTAAGTAGGCTAGACTTCTTGACCGGTTTCGGATGACCATATTAGGGATGCCCAAGGACATAGATGCTTCTAATGTTTCCGGGATGTGAAGGATTTGGGAGCATTCTAAACGTGTTTGTTGTGTCGTGTTGCTGCTAAATAGCATTGATGACTTCTATGGGCTTAGGACCTGTCCGGACCAGGTACCAAAAGTGGATATCAAATCTCGAACTTGTGTAGCTTCCTCGATATTAGCTCTACAAAATATATAATAGTCATCTGCAAAGATCATATGGGAGGTGATAAGAGCTCTACGTGCCTCTCGACATCCATGTAGTCGCTCTTCTTATTCGTCTTTGTCTGTAAGTCTGGATAAGCCTTCCATGCAAAATAGGAAAAGATACAAAGATAGTGGATCCCCTTGATACCCCTCGTTGGGATTATAGGTGTTGATATATTTTTCTTTGACACGATCTGGTTAGACACCATCCCCATGCAAACAATCATCAGTTTTGTCCATTCCTCCGAGAATCCCAATTTGCGCATTGAGGCCCTACGGTTTTATCGCAGAAAAGGGCACGACAAGCATACCAGCCGTCAAGTAGTATTTTGGATATAAGTCCAGATTATCGTACCCAAGGGAGCACAAGACAAGCAATTTCTATTTAGAGTCGTTATTAAGCTATTTCATTCAGTAAATGTTTTTGGTTTTCAAACATACAAAATTAAATAGTAATTTAAATGTCAGCAAGAACTCAGGTGAATAAGAAAAGTGTTTGAATAAAAGAAACAAGTTATCTAAGGTATGGGTTCATAGAGACCATTCCACTGTATTAAACACCAATAAATGTTGTGAAGTTGTCTAATTTTACGGGCAACGAACTATCACTAAACTAGTCATAACTTCTCTCGAATATTTTGGACCCTAATGTAATCTAATCACCTCGTTCTCCCGAATCTAGATGTAGGAAGACCCAAAGCACTATATTATTTGATAATTTCTAACTTTCGATTTAATTCTATGACTATTACAATTGTGTTAACCTAGATATCCCTAGTCTAGGTTTAAACTCAATTTATATATGATTTTAGACCAATTGCAATTCTCATCTCACGAGTATTGAATCCCAATTCATATTATCTATCAAGCCTACAAGGGTGATAGATGCATATAAATCTTAGTTGTGTGCAAGAGTTAAAAGAGTTTTAAAGGAGCCTTATTTTCTTGGTACTGTTTAATCTGATCTTCACCAGGTTCGGCGGTGTGCTTTGATGTATGTGATTAGCCACAACTTCCTTCAGATGTTTTTCTACAGATTCTTTTGGTTTGATTCTCCTTTGTTATGCAAATTGTTGTGGTTCTTCTTTATGGTAGCTGGTGAAGTGATGGTGGAAAAGCTGAGCCCCTTCTTTGTTTTATTTTACCTATTAAGATTTTCTTGATTTCCTTATGTATTTTGCTTAATCATGTTTGGTGTAATTGGGTATTAGGCTTTTCTGGGTTTTGATCGAGCAAAGGGTCATCTCTTTTGGATCTTGTTGTAATTTGGTTTGATCGGGTGTGCTGGTTTTCAGACACCCTTCTTTCGTTTCCACCTCAGAAAGGCTGGACTTTATTATAAAAAACTTGCTGATAAAAAAATAGATTAAAAATCCTTTCCTTCGGGAAGAGGAAAAGGCCAAAGGGATGAACCTTTCAAGAATACAGAGTAGGGGTATTTCAACATGAAAATCCCAAGGTACAATTACATAGAGACAGATCAAAAAAAACAAGAAGAAAATAAAACAGTAACAAAACAAAGAAAGGACACATAGAGATCATAACATCATGTTTACCAAACTTAAAGGCCAGATAAAACAGATAAGGCCCGGAGAGAAACCCATATACAAAACAAACAAACAAAAAGAAACCCTAATCTACCCGAGGAAACAAGTGCCCCTTCCTCTTCCAAACCACCGAAAAACCAGAACCAAAGAGAGAATCTCACTGAAGGAACTACCGACATAGATCCAGGAAAAACACTATTGCACTATATTTGTACACCCTGAGGCCAGGACCACCAGGACGAGACGGAGGAGGCGAACTCGATCTCGGCACCGGAGAGATAAGAGGGAGACCCACCGCCCTATGCAAAGGAGATCTTCAGAGGGAACAGAGACAGTTGTGCTAAGAACACCCGAACCCAGAAACATCCCCCACCACGCACTGCTCAACTAGAACGAAAACGAAATAGCTTGCTAGAGCCAACACCCGCGATAATCCTTAATGGGGAGTTTGGAATTGAGTATGTTAGATCTCTATCGGCAGAGAAAAGATCAGGACAACAAGACCAAAACGGAGGAGAGTTAGAAAAGGGGATGGTGAGGCTGGCAAGGAGAATGGGTTCGAGAGAAGAGAAAGGTAGACCAAGGGAATAGGGGGCGAGAGAGAGAATGAGTATGAAGAAAGGAAAGGAGGTGAGGATGAAGGAGGGAAAGACGGACCACCTTTAACACTAAAAATCAGCCTTTACCAGAGGTCGGGAAAGCCAGATCTCAAGCTGGAGAAGACGATTTTAGGGGCTTACAGGAGGTCGAGATCGAGGGTGAAGAGGGTAAGGACAAGGGGACAAAGAGTGTAAGGAGAGAAGGATATAGAAGGAAATGGGAAGAAGGGAGCACCTGCGGCGGCTCACAGGCTGAAACCATGTTACCACCAGCGGCGATGGATGGAGGTCAGGGACTATTAAGCTAGGGTTCGTAAAATTCTAGAAAGACCTCAGAGCACCTCCTATGTGTTCGAAAATGATAGTGTAAAAAATTCACGCCAATTTCTCTCGAAATATATATCTTTGCTTAATGTTTAATCTATATTTACACCATTTAGGTTTCTTGTACTGGTCTTACATTGATAGACGTATTTTCTTTAGAGCATGTGCAGTGGTGAGGTCTAAGGTTCACAATACTGATTGTGCACAATAGCGAATCTAAACCCTATTTTTGAACCCTTTAGTGAACTTGTATTCTATAATAATGATGATATTTACAGTGGGGTTCACAGTAAAACAATGCAAGAAAACGACTCTCAAAATGGGCTTTTTCCTCATACCAAAACAGCTATAAAAAGCAACAAAAACATCAAACCCGAGCAGTAAAGCAACAAGAGAGCCGCCACATCAAACTCCCGACCTACTTACTTGCGTCCTACGCGAATTCAAACAAATAAACCGGTTAAAAACCGAAATAAGAACTAGAGCTTGGCCCGAAGTCGAGTCAACGTATTCCTCGTCCTGACTATCCTCGACGTTCCCTTCAAGGCGAGGCGTCAAAGGAGTTTAACGGCAAAGGACAAAGGTTAACACCCTTATTCCCGACTTTTGTGCAAAAACTCCAATTACCCGAGCTATCCTTCTTAGCAACGTCAACAACAAATTTTTCCGATTTGTCTCCTTTATCAGCCGAGGTTTTAGCTCTTGTCCGATAAATAACAATTGGTGGGATAATCGTCTTTGACTGTCCTTTCTTTGGACGGCCACGTTTTTTTGGTTGAGCTGCCATGTTGCATTGAAAAGAAGGTTGTAGGAGAGCGTCCTTCCACGGAATCTGCTGTTGTATTGGAGACGGACTCACGACCTCCCCAACTGAGTCCAAAGGGTTCGATCCAACAACCCTCAACACCTTCGTCGATCCATCTTCAGCTTGGGCTGATACCAAAACTGGACCTGATCATGGCCCAACCAATAAGGCCGAATCAAGCTGGTCCATGCCAAGTACATGCCTAACCCTATCTTGTGGATTTGTATCCAAACAATGAAGCCCAATCCCTGGTACAGAAGAAAGGGGCGGAGCTAACGAGGCATCCACCGAGTCAACGTCTTCACTCGCGATAACTCGATCCAAATCTGCAAGATTAGTCTTCGTTGCTTGATTCTCGCGAACCAAATCCGGAGTCGGGGAGTCTGCTTCAAACGCCAAGTCCGGAACAGAAATCTCAGAACTCACGCGATTCACCTGCGAATTTCAGGAGTCCAATCGCGAAATTGAAGGACTTTCCAAACTCAGATCACTATAGGAGATCGAACCATCGCCAGAAAACGATGGAGCACCCCCGTTCAAGCCCGGAGACCGGCCTTGATCATCCACCTGCACCACACCATGAGGGTATGTACGATGGTACCGAGCTTCGAACGCTCTGATTTCACGGTGGTGAGTTCCGGGATGAGCCATCGCGACGAGCAAAACATGACCATTCAGTTTCAATCCATTTAAGCTCAAAACGGCCTGAGAAGCTTCAATGATCGTCGAGGAAGGAGATGAAACCGAAGTACCTCCCACCCCTGTTCGCACGCTTCAAAACAGAGCAGCGTTGAACCGTCCCAAAAGCACTGAAGACGATGCTTACCCATTCCTCCGTGGATCCAAAAGGAAGATTACATACAAAAACGTCGGCATAACTCACTTGAGGTATTGTTCCGACGTGCTCCGCTGCAATGTCCTTAACAGCCGCCGCTCGTTCTGGAGATTCTTTGATCGGATGAGTCTAGTTCCCAACTAGATGTTAACTTAATGTTGAATTTTTGTTCGTTTTCTCGATTCGAAGGGTAAATCAATGTGTGTTTTTGATCAAAGACATTAAATAAAAAATTTAAAGCAATATGAACCTAGTGACTATAGATTTAACGTCGGATTTAGGTTCATTAACCGCTGAATTAAAATTTAATAATTATTAAAATTGATTATCCAAGTAACGCCTTCTGATTGGTTGGTTGCTATTTGTGATTTAGTGAATCGTGAACTGTGCCAGTTCATGATTCACTAAACCGAGGATCCACTAAACCATAAATCGTTAGTCCGGTTGATGTGGGTGTTCATAATAAGATGGTCTTCGGTGTACAATATTACTACAGTAATAGCATGATATTCATGTTAAAAAATATTTAAAACACGGACGTTGCAACTAGCGGTGCACCACACTAGTAAATTTGAAGAGATGGCTAATAAGGTAATTATCATCACAAAGTGAAATAAACTCAACGTTCCATTATTTAAAGCCACACGATGAACATTACAAACGCTGAAATCTGGTAACCCTAATCCGCAGTGGTGTTATCTCCAGTTGTCTTAGATTCATCATCAGCACGTCCACGTTGCAGCTGAGACTGATCGTTGGGTGAGTCCTGACCCTGAGCTCTGGGGACGTTTCGTGCACCAGAGAAGAGGTCCACTGGCTCTGAATCGGCGATCTTGCCACCTTCAAGAGGCGTCCCCGCTTTGTAGCGGATCCTCAGAGACTCGTCCTCAGACAGCTTCGCCTGCGCCGTCCCGTACGTGATATCTTCCCTACTCTTTGCCATTTCAACACAGCTCTATAAACCTCCTTCTCCCTGATTTTATTTCCATTTTTATAAGCTAGTATTTTAGCACATGGCAGTTTGCATGTCCTTTAATCATGATAAGCGGACCAGTGTCGCCACGCGGCTCGAATACATCTATTCTTCCGGAAGCAAGATTTTTGGACCATAAAAATAATCATTCTATCCAAAACGACATCGATAAGCTAAAACGGCAGGCGACAAATTAAAGGAAAGGGCATTGCTCGGACAAAAAGAGCATCTCCAAATCAATATTCATCATGCTAAGTCTTAAAATGGCTTAAACCTTTACTCGGGAATGATTTGCTCGCCATCAGCATCTGCTTCTGTCTCAACTTTAGGCTTGGAAGGGCCGGCACCTGGGGCTTGCTTCTTCTTGATCCCGCTTACTATGTCGTCGATCCGTAGCAGCATGCAAGCAGCCTCTATGGCCGTCTTGAAGGTCTGCGCCTTCACATTATACGCATCCCAAATCTGAACACAGCACAAAAGTAACACAAGTAAATACGGAACGAATTGAGAAAAGCACGAAACGAGTTTTAGAGGATTGAGGAGTGCCTCCTACCTTGGCTTCTTTCATGTCAGTGATTGCACCGGTGTTCCCGTCTACGCCGATCCACGCGTTCTCACCGTTAGCATGCTATGATGGTAGAGAAATATGCATTAGTATGAATGTGGACTAAGTGCAATCTAAAAGTTGGGGTAACTTCATTAACACTGTAAAGGGGAGGGGTTATCAGCAACACAATCACCTTTCGTTATGCACCAAAAAACCACGGATTTCATTCATTTTGTTCCAAAAATCCACGGATATAAGTGAATATTGACTGTTTTCCGATAAAATCATCACCTTTTCTGTGTAAATCCCGGTTTTTTTATTAATACGAAAAGTGAGTGTGTTAGTGCTAACCCGTCTCCAGTAAGAGATGGTTTTGATAGCAAAAGGACAAAGCGGGTTCGTAAATAACGTGTCCCTTAAAAGTTCAAGGATCATGAGATGAGAAAATATTACCTTCCCTTGCAGGGCAGTCATTGTCCGGATAACATTAACCCCGCAATTCTGTGCCAACGTTCGTGGTATGGCCTCAAAAGCTAAGGCTGCAGCTTCATATGGCCACTGTATAACAATCAAAGCAAGCATGAAAAAAGAGACAAACAACGAGACTCGAAAAGAAATACATCAATTCTTTTTTATCATCAATTATTTGAATATATCAAGATTTGGGCTCAAGACCACCAAATACAAAAAAGCCCAACAAGAGCTGGTGAGAGATTAAAGAGGGCAACTGAAAATGGAGAAAACAAGGCTTCAAAGATAATGCTGATGAGACTTCAACCCTGGTCTGGTGGACCCAAGTTCAAGTGCTCGACCAGCCGAACAAGCTAGCATTGTTAACAATACATTTACTATTGATCTCAGGATTGAGTTAAGATCCATCAAGAATACTAAATTGTGAGTTCTATGTATTCAAAAACCCCACTTCACGATTAGATTACAAAGAGAGACGCCATACCTTTTCTATGCCCTCAACAGATGAACTCTTGTGCTTTAGAGTAGCAGATACGGTCATCTCCGTAGCACCTCCCCCGGGAACAAGTTTGGGATTCTTTATTATATTTCTTGCTACAGCCATAGCATCCTGTTACAAAAGCATGCTTCGGATCATAAGTACGTTCTTGAACATAGATTCTACAAACAAAGCATGAACAGCATAGTATACCTGTAGATTCCTTTCCACTTCGTTCAAAAGATCCTTACTAGCTCCTCTTAAGAGCACGGTGCACGCCTTGGGATCTTTGCAATCAACAATGAAGGTAAAGAACTCATCCCCGATCTTCTTAACCTCGAACAGCCCAGCACCAGTACCAACATCCGATTCTTGTAATTCATCGGGCCTGTTGACGATAACAGCACCACATGCCTTGGCAATCCTGTTGTTGTCGGTTTTCCTCAGCCTCCTGATTGCGGTGACTCCGGCCTTGCTCAGATAATGGCAAGCCAAGTCGCTAAGGCCCTTCTCGGTGATCACTAGATCCGGCTTGAACTTGAGTATCTGTGTGCAAATCTCCTGAATGTATTCTTCTTCCATCTTCAACATGACGCTCCAGTCTTCTTCTCTAAGTAGCTCAGCGTTTGTCTGATTCTCTCCTTTCTTGTACTCGAGAGGACAATCGAGAAGTATGATTCGTGGATTGACAATCTTTCGTCTCATTTTGCCTGGTGCGACTATATCTTTGTTGAACATCACACCTTTAAGAACCCTCGAGTCCTCTAATTGGCCACCAGGGATTTTCTCAACCTTGATGTATTTCTTAATGTCCACTTCGCGCAAACCTTGGCCAAGGTCCACCCCAGCAGTTGTGGTAGCATCAAGGGCTAAATCCTGATTGAGAACATTATACATACATACATGAAAAGCAAGAAAATGATTAAGCCGTTATGAGTAATGAGTATATAATCGGCTATCCTTGTTGGAAAGGATGTACTTACAGCAATCAGGTCGCCAAATTGACTGGTAAACTTTGTGCCAATACAGCTCTTCACTAGGCTCAACATTGTTCCCCCTACCACATAATTGATATGTTACTAACACAATACAAAACAAAAGCAAATACTTCAAATAATGAATCATATGTTACATGACTGAACTCCATGACTTAAAATAGGTCACTTTCAAGGAGTCTAAGAACACTTAAATGTGCATTCAAAACATTGGAGCTTCCACAGACTGAGATCATAACTCGAACAAAATAAAATAACTAAATCAAGAATTTAAAGAACTTACTATCTTTCGTATCAATAGTCATTGCAATTTTGTCAAGAACAGCAATAGCATCTTCCAGAGCTTTATTGTAAGCTAAGGAGAAAAGGCAAAAATATAAGTACGTAAATTATAATCCATCATCGAAAGAAGGGATAATTGCAAAAAAAGTGCCTGAGGTATCCATTTTTTGCAATTATCTCTAGAAAGAATGTTAGAAGCAAAGAGAGCTTGTAGAATTACCTCGGCAGATAACTGTCGGATGAAACTTCTTATCGATGAAGGCTTCCGCAACATGGAGCATCTCGCCGGCTTCAAAAGGTTTCCAAACCAAAAATAAGAAACAAAGAAACAACATTAGAAACGAATACCAATAGTACAAAGGTAAAAGTACCACTTTAAGCCATAAGAACAAGGGGAAAATTACAACTAAATAAATAAAACTTTCATTAAAACAGCCGTGAACGGAAGATGTAAACCAAATCATTTAATTACATATGTAATGAAATCCATGACCACTAAGCGTAAAAAAATGTCATGTTATGAATAGGCGTCATACCAAGGACAATGACAGAGGTTGTCCCATCCCCTACTTCTTCATCTTGTGTGCGGCTTAGCTCAATCATGGACTATAACAAGAAGGGAAAGAGTAAAAGTGTCAAATCAATGCAAAACAAAAGAAAGGATGCACTTTCGATGATAAAAAAAATAGCAAAGTATAAAAGATTATACCTTTGCAGCAGGATGAGCAAGATCCAGTTCACGTAGAATAGCATTCCCATCATTAGTGACGACAATTCCTGTCAATACCAAGGTCAAATGAGTTAAAAGGAACTAATCTAAAACTCTTTTGAGCATAAAGCCAAACCCTGGGTGAATTTAAGAATTAGGCACCAAATGCAGAATATCAGTCAGTATTTCTTAAATTTGACGTACTTGCATGCAAAACCTCTCTGAAGAGCATTTTTTTATCAGCAAGAACGAGGGGAAATCCTACTCTAGCCTAGTCTAATTCCTAACCTAACTTCTACCCACACCTGCTCCTAAGCAGATGTACCCACTGGGGTTCGAACCTCTGACCTCAAGGAGGTGAGAGAGCTCTCTAACCACCAGGCTAACCCAAGGGGGCAAGGGCATACTAAGCTAACTAAAATACCAATGACAGATGAGCATAATACGAGTTTGTAGCTTCATCAAAGGGAACATAAATATCACCTCCAGAAGCATCGAGGAGCATCTTCAACATGGAACGAGGACCCAGAGTAGTACGAATTATGTCAGCAACAGCCTGTCGGAGTATAAGACAAACTTTATGAGATATCAACCAAATGAAGTACAAAAACTGCCACAAACTAAGCAGAAGATCCTAATGGCTGAATATTCATACTAACTGTTAAGAATTGGAAGATTGAAACTAATACTAGAGTTTCGGTAAAACCCTAAAGGCATCTTATATTACACAGCAGCAATTGATAAATGCCAGCAAACCCTCTGTTCATGTATCAGGCAAATGATGCAATAAATGCCAACATGGATTTGTTCTAGTTATTAAAAAAAAAAAGAGGAAAGCTTGATAAAAATATGCACACTAATAAAATATATCATACTAGCAGTTCAGCAAATTATAGTTACAAGTCAACATGTAGCACAAACTATCTCTGTCTTACCTTTGATGCTTGGATGTTAGCATGCTGAACCTTACTACCAGATTCACGCTGCAGAGAATCCTCTGCTCAGTTCATGCAAACCAAACAAACAAGTAGATTAAAATGATTGTTTCGGAGAAGAATCTATAAATAGCCAAAACCAAATCCAAAACACCACAAAATTAACCATAACAGTTTTGGTGCAAATTGACAATAAACACATGGAGTAAAAATTAAGCATTTGTAACACCGCACAATTTGCTCCAACAGCCACTATAGTAAATTCCACCATAATTGCACAGCAAACGCAGTTCTGCTGAGCAAAACGCCTTTGAATGAATAAACAAATGACATTCCCCAGTTCAAAGGCCACTCATTTAATTCAAATCCAATCCCAATAAAACTCCATTTCAAATACTTTGTAATTAAAGAAAAGAAATCCACAAATCAGCTAAACTAAAATAGTTCAAAACACCTGGAGCGAGCTACATAGTCTCACATAGACCTCTGTTTCCAGAGAAAACTTGGAAAATAGCTCCAGACTCAAAAAACACACAAATTTGTTCACTTTCCAATCATTTTCTCGGGAACCAAACAAAGATCGGCACCGATTTAAATACTCTCACAAAGACCTCTGCTAGAAAGTAAACCCAAAACAAAAATTTGAGAACTTGTAACTACACAAGATTCTAGTACCCAAAAAGAGATCGACCCAGTTTCCGAACCAACAGCAAGCGTTAAAATTACTGATCTACTCTGAAAAAAATAAAAAATAATTAGAGAGAAGAAACAGCCGGCGAATGGGAAGAGAGGACATACTGAGAACGAGGACTGGAGATTGCATGGTGGAGAAGCTGAGCTGAGCTGAGCAGAGAGTGGCGAGAAACTGAGGTGTTCTGGTTCACGAGTGGGGCGTTTAAAGCGCTAAACCTAAAGATGCGAAAGAGAAGATCGGGGCTTTGGAGGGAAAGAAGAAGCAGAGAGTGGTTATGCAAACCCTGGAGCTTCCAGAGGAAGAGCACGAATTTACTGGACTCTCCCTTACGGTTGTGTGTAAATTACAAAAATACCCCTCACTGTATGGGCCTTTAAATGGGCTTTTATTGGGCTTTGAACTGGTCAGGTTGTGGGCCTAGGGGCTTGTTTCTTGTCCAATTTTGCAACTTTGTTTCTTGTTGGACATGGAGACATTATTGAGTTTCAGTGTCACCTGTCTCAAGCCCATGTTAAGGCTTGTGTTTTAAGTGAGGTGGGTTTAGACTTTAATGTATATATAGGTAATGGTATTTGTCATTGGTGAGTTATAAAATGATTTGATCTGGTTGGTATAGTATGTAGGATCGTCTTGGTGGAGTAAGTTTAAGCCACCGGACAATCGAGGAAGCGTGTGTAAGTCAGGACGGTATATGTTTTGACCTAACAAACTACCTCCTCACATTGTCTGGTCAAGACGGCGCATTTTTATCGAGTAGTCGCGAGCCTATATAAGGCAGAAAACCATGTTAGCGCTTTAATCAAGGTCTAATGGTTTGCAAGATAGGTTCCAACAGTAATATATTATAGTATACAACACAATGCACTATAGGTCCCAACGAAAATCTTATATATGTCTCAATACAATACAATGCTCGAGTGAAAATGTATTATGACTTCCTACACGTGATAGATTCCAACACAATGCATTATAAACTCTTAACATTTTATGTGATATGTTTTAACGATAACGTTGAATCCGTAGTTTACATAATAAAAGACAGTTTACATTTAATAGCGACAAAATCATCACCCTTTACATATGATTTTTAAGATGAGTTTCATGTTGTTCTTTGGAACAACAAAAAAAGTGGTGAAAAGGGTACTTACGTAGGCAATGCAACGTATGGCTGAGCAGAAAAGTCCATGCACACGACAAAATGCAGAGCCATGAATGTTCTGACAAACCCATCACTATGTTTTTGCTCAGTCTCTCCATCTCTCTGTAGCTCCATATATACTTCTCTAGTATTTTTGTTGATAAAAAAATGAATTAGGATCAATGAATAGTTTAATACATATGACTTATACTAAATAAAGATTTGTATCTTTTGAATTAGGGTTCTACTACACATTCTTCGTGTTGGAATTGATCCAAATTCAAATTAAGCCCGTTGAAGTTTTGGGCCAAAGGCTTGGTTACCAAGCAACCAATTTAGGAAATTGTCTTGGCTTG
>JAYMTN010001806.1:0-12085 GCA_036897425.1 Erodium trifolium
TCGTTTATTATTTAATTACTTTTTCAGGTAACGTCTCAAGTTCGGTCCAAACCGGATTTGGGGCGTTACAGGAAGCATAGGCTCCTAGCACAAATTTGATGTTAGAAGACAAGAATTAAGTGGTTGAACGAAGGGGACCAATGCTCTAAATATTTTCATTGCTTGGTAAACTTTAAAGCTGTCAAGAGTACGATCTTGATTTTGAAGGATGGGGAGGTCTTGTTGGATACACCGGAGGAAGTTAAGCAGCATGCAGCTCATCATTTCGCATCACACTTTCCTCTACCATCCTCGCCTCGGTCGAGGTTGCCGCAACGTGGCTAGGAAGGGCCACGTGTAATCTATGAAATGATGCCCCCTACGACATCTAGTAGTGTGTAGTAGTTTGAAGGTAGTGCCACCTATGGCCCGTGTGTGTAATAAGGCCATCGAGGTCCCACTAGAAAACATGATGGGATAGCCATCATGGTCTTGTCCTGTCATGGATAAGATTTTCCATGTAAGGCTGAGAACGTAAGGCCACTATGTCGAGTCTATAATAGTATAGGCCACTAGGGTCGCGTTAGTAATACTAGAGGCCATTAGGGTCGCGTCAGTAATAGTAGGGGTCATCCGTGAACAGTAGGGGTCACGAATGAATAGTAAGGGTCAAGTTGTAACAGTAGGGGTCATCCGTGAATAGTAGGGGTCACGGATGAACAGTGAGGGTCAGGGCTTGACATTATAAATAGAGGGCTTAAAATTTTCCATCATCAAGACTTGCCTACTCGAAAGAGAAGCTAAGAGTCTCAGGATAGTCCTCTTGTAAGTTGTTCTATAATCAATAAAGCTTCCGCTTGTGTTTACATATCTGTTTACAAATATTGCTCAATGTATCCCTAACCCTTTGATCCAGATATAACCTCCTGAGTGGTTGTGCCTACTATGTGTTTGTAAACATTGTATAAGATCCTTGGCAGTTAAGCTTCGATTCCTAGCTTCACTAGGAAACATGATACGAGCATTAGAGAAGCGGACCATCACCTGGATGGGTCCCAGAAACAAAGAGTGAACCAATCCATGGTTTCTCTTTAGACAACATCCCTCCCTCAAAGTGGCGGGACAAGCTGTTTGAAATGCATGCCTGGTGCACCAAGCTGATGCTACAACTAAGAAGCAGTCTCTCTACAGTCATAGAAAAACTGGTCTCGAGAATTCATGGTCGTCTGAGACAATGGTGGATCAGTCTTTGCTCCTATAGGAAAAAGCAGGTACGCCGATTACAGTCTGTAGATGCAATGATATCCCAAGTTGAAATTGAGTTCTTGAGAGCATGGGAGCATTACACCACACAGACGAGAGAAGAGATTCTCTCTATGAAGTGTTGCTCGTTTAAGAGGAAATACCTGAAAAGGCACTACGAGCGCATGTCAAAGCGCTTCTACGCCCTCGGATGGATTGATGGCGCCAGCCTCAAACAGACGTACTTGAACTCTCTCTTCCCTAACCATTGGGGAATGAGACTGCTAGGATGTTGTCCTACACCAACATGACCTTGAACATGGCGACGATTGGAGAACTATATCAGATGTCTATTACGGCATTAGATAAGTTATGCAACAAGCAGAAGTTCTTCAAGCAGCTACAAGAGCAAGGAAAGATTCTAAGAACAGCTTATGATCGCTCCGAACTCTGTATCAAGTGTAGAGAGAAAATCTGCAGCTGCTCTCAAAGGAGATGCTCTCAGAAGAATAGGAGATTTGCAAATCTTCTAAAAGACAGAGGGTGGAAATTCCTTAGAAGAAAAGAAAGAAACTCATGGAAGTCAGATAGAAGCTACATCTATAAGAAAAAAGGTAACAATGCCAGACGATGTTAAGATGGAGAAAAGAGACGGAACTTTGTGGGCCGTCTTACAAAGATTAAAGACCTCAGAGGCATGGGCGTAGAGTCCATATTCTCACTAGATGAAGAAGATACTAAGGACAATATCCTAGCAATGGAGTAGTATCGGACATCAAGCCATCAGAATATGAAGAAGACTTGAAGATTGTTGACATGTATCCTCTGAGCCCACTGAAGTCCCAACCTTCCTGCTGGACCACCATCCCGAAAGTCTACATGATGAACCCGGAGAAATCTCAACAATAGATAACATAGCAGATGGTCCAGAATCTTCCACAAGGCCTTTAGGAAACGATCCTTGAAGAAGTATTGGTTAAAAGGAGTGTCCATGCACGACTCAAGTTCCTCAAAATATATCTTGATAAATATGGTGAAAACTATGGGCCTCTCAAGTGTCTTCCTTACAACCTAAAGCGCTCGTTTCTCACATCATTCGAACTAGACCATAACAACTATGGTCATTTTTCGGAAGAAGCGTATCTACTCCTATGGTACCCGAGTGATCAGTACACTACAGGGGTTATGGTACACAAACATGTCATGCTACAATACTTGGAAAGTTATACAGGAACCCGATAACGACATCAGTCAGATGATTTGTACAAGTGACTGACACACTTCCACAATGTGGATTGGTGGATAGGGAATATAAGAGCCAAGAAAGGACAACCCATCTTCATTACATTCAAGAGAAATCGTACCATAATCTATGATGAATAAGGAAGGATGGTCCATGGAGAGTTCGAAGCCTATATCAGGACAAGCTACGAAAGTTCTGCTTGATACCCGAACAAATACAACGAATGTGTTGAACTACTAGCAACCCTGAACGGTCTGGAGAGATATCACGAAGATGTTCGAAAGATGAAGGAGTTGTACTGGAAAATCTACTACGTTGAAGTATTCTGGTTTGTGGCAAACTAGGATACGCCCGACGACGGAGAATACCAGGTGGTAACACCCCCTTGATTTGGAGGAGAGGAGAATGAGGAAGACCAGATGGCATCATTCTCTTTATTTGGATAATGGGGGAAACGTGGCTAGGATGGGCCACGAGTGGTCTATGTAATGATGCCCCTTACGGCATCTAGTAGTGTGTAGAAGTGTGTAGTAGTGTGTTGGTAGTGCCACCTATGGCAGGTGTGTGTAATAAGGCTATTTAGGTCCCACTAGGAGACAATTGGATAGCCATCATGGTCTTGTCCGGTCAAGGATAAGATTCCCCATGTAAGGCCGAGAATAGTAAGGCCACTATGTCGTGTCTATAATAGTATAGGCCACTAGGGTACCGTCAGTAACAGCAAGGGTCATCCGTGAACATTAGGGGTCATGGATGAACAGTAATGATCAAGTTGTATCAATATGGGTCATCCGTAAATAGTAAGGATCACTGATGAATAGTAAGGGTCAGGGCTTGGCATTTGCCATCCTCAAGCCTTACCTACCCAAGAGAGAAGCTAAGAGTCTCAAGATGGTCCTCATGTAAGTTGTTCTATAATCAATAAAGCTTCCATTTGTGTTTTCATCTCTGTTTACAAATATTGCTCAGTTTGTCCCTAACCCTTTGATCCGAATATAACCTCCTGAGTGGTTGTACCTACTATGTGTTTGTAAATAGAGGAAGACAAGGTGCCAACATCTAACGAGGAAGACCAAGTGGCAACATCTCTTTCATTTGGATGATGTGACAATTAGGAAGAATAGATGGCAAAATCCTCTTCATTTGGAGAAGAGGGAAACGTGGCTAAGATGGGCCACGTGTAATCTGTGTAATGATGCCCTTACGGAATCTAGTAGTGTGTAGGTAGTGCCACCTATGGAACGTGTGTGTAATAAGGCCATCTAGGTCCCACTAGGAGACATGATGGGATAGCCATCGTGGTCTTGTCTCGTCAGGGATAAGATTCTCCATTTGAGGCCGAGAATTATAAGGTCATTATGTCATGTATGTAATAGTAGAGGCTACTAGGGACGCGTCAGTAATAGTAGAGGTCACTAGGGTCACGTCAGTAACAATAAGGGTCATCCATGAACAGTATGGGTCACGGATGAACAGTAAGGGTCAAGTTGTAATAGTAGGCGTCATCCGTGAATAGTAGGGGTCACAGATGAACAGTAAGTGTCAGGGCTTGGCATGATAAATAGAGGTCTTGGCAGTTGCCAACCTCAAGCCTTGCCGACCCGAGAGAGAAGCTAAGAGTCTCGGGATAGTCCTTCTGTAAGTTGTTCTATAATCAATAAAGCTTTCGTTTGTGTTTACATCTCTGTTTTCAAATATTGCTCTATGTGTACCTAACTCTTTGATCCAGATATAACCTCCTAAGTGGTTGTACCTACTATGTATTTGTAAATGTATCCGTTTCAAACGCATTTCGGTGGTTCCAAAGGAGGAAGTAGAGGTTGAACTCACAAGCAAAGAAATGAAAAGGGCGGTGGCAGATTGTGGGGGTGAAAATTCTCCGGGGTCGGACTGTTCTACACTCAAATTTTTGAAGGAATGTTGGGATGTAGTCGTCTGGATGTGTTGGATTTTATGCATGATTTCCATGAGTCGGGAAAAATATGGAAATGTATTAATTCGTCCTTTGTTACTCTTATTCCTAAGGTGTCTAACCCCGAATTGTTGAATGAATTCCGACCAGTTAGCTTGATTTCAGCTCCTTATAAAATTTAGGAGAAGATGTTAGCAAATAGATTGAAGAAAGTAATTTCGTATATTATCAAAGCGGTGTTATGGCTCGCAGACAACTAGTACGTAGGGTTTTCATTACGTTTGAGGTACTGCAAATGGTTCGGAGGTCGAAGGAGGATGTTATTTTATTGAAGTTGAACTTTGAAAAAACCTACGACAAGTTGCATTGGGACTGTGCTTACACAAACGTGCTATTATGCACACCATGGGTTTTGGAGGGAGATGGAGAGGGTGGATGGCTAATTGTTTCAGGGCTCATGCGTTAGTATTGGTCAATTTCTTGCCCAATAAAGAATTCGCGATAAAAAATGTGTTACGTCGTGGTTGTCCTTATCTATTTTCATGTTTCTTATTGTTGTAGAGGTTTGCACTAGGTGTTAGAGTATGGTGTGGAAGCAGGTGATTTTGGAGGTATTAAGATAGGAAGAGCGGGACCAATCGTTCACACTTGCAGTTCGCGGAGAAACGATCTTCTTCCTCAAAGGTGGGGTGGAGGAACTGTGAGCTTTGAAAAGTGTTATATTGGCTTTCTAACTTACCTCGGGGTTTCAAGGTGAACTTTCACAAATAGGTTGCTATTTTTTTGAATTTATGGGTGGCAGAGGAGGTGGTAGAGGTGAGTTTGGGGTGTGTGATTGAGTCACTACCTTTGAAGTATCTTGTATTCAGCTAAAGAGTTTATCTACGCGTAGTTTATTTTTAGGAGCCCGTTTTTAACAGTTCAAAGCAGCCTTGTCCCTTTGGCAATCCAAACAGCTTATTTGGAAGGAAATTTTTTAATCAAGTCGACGCTCTCGGATTTCCCACATGTCGTTGTTTAAGGCACAGAATTTTTAGAGGCTTGGCATAGAAAGTTCATGCGACA
Source organism: Erodium trifolium (assembly GCA_036897425.1). Taxonomy (NCBI): domain Eukaryota; kingdom Viridiplantae; phylum Streptophyta; class Magnoliopsida; order Geraniales; family Geraniaceae; genus Erodium; species Erodium trifolium. The sequence continues at coordinate 5,442 of JAYMTN010001806.1, forward strand.
GAATAGATATGCACGTAAGGTGTTATGTAACGTTCGTCGGAGTGAGGTTTGTAAGTCAAGAAAGGAAGGGGTTAGGTATTTGAGGGAACATAAACTTTATTAACACGAAATATAATTCAAATTGTGGAAATAAACTTGCATTAACATGAAATGAAATTCAAATTTCAAAAGTACATTAATAAATGAAAATAGGTAATCATCTCTGTACCTGTTCCACATGTGTTCGATGAGAGCCTTTTCGAGGTGATGGTGGGTCCCCTAATCTTGGATCCTTCAAAAATTATCTCATACTGATGTTGAAACCTAAAGTTGAGCCTTAGTGGATTGTTAATGGTGGTGCTCGTCATGCAATGGTTTAATATACTTTTTTATATAAGTGACGTATGCTCCACTATCATGTTGTGCATGATAATGCACGTACACATGATAAGCTATAATAAGTGCACATCTTATAATCGAATGGCCTAGTAAGATGTGTGAAAGCGAATTTATAGAACCCGAATGTTCGTTCTACATTCTTCCTTTTTGACTCTTGACATGTGATAAATAACCTGTGATTGGGAGTTGTTGTAGTAGTATGGTTTTCACAAATCCAACCCAAGATGTGTAAATTCCATCAAACAAATAATAAATAGTAATGTACTCATTAGTATTCACCATATAACACATGGTCTTGCATAGTATCCGTGGACAACGTTGATTGGTTGACTATGTTGACATCGTTATTCAATCCTACCACACCGAAATATACATGTCATATCCACGTGTTTTGGGATGCGACAACCTAAAGTATGAGAATTAGCATTTCCATGCAACCAGACAATTATTCTATTGTCAGTGCGATCAAACAAGCCTCCCTAGCACTTGGTGAGCCATCTATTTCATTGAGACGTAATATGTGGGAAACACTCTCATCGTGCAACCTTCGTAAATAAGTTGGACCAAACATATAGACGACGCCCTTGCAAACTTCCTTACGCACTTCAAAGTGATCGTTTACGCTATTCGTAAATATTCATCAATACCATCAGTTACAGATCCATAATAAAGCTGACGAATAGCGCTACAATGCATCTCTGGTGAAGAGGGAAGTAGGGCTTCCTTCGACAATCGAGATATTGACGAGGGTAGTTGTCCTGCCCTACTAAACCCTCCATAATTCGGGGAAAAAAAGGACCATCGTTCGAAATCATCAAAATTGTTTCTCGTTGTACACCGTCAGAATTTAGAAGTAATCGGCCAGCATGCATGATCTTCATCGTGACCTCTACATGGGTTTGGGATTTCTTGCCAACTTGCATGACAAACTTTCCCCTCAAACTATCCTTCCGAACATTGCAGTCACTTATGTCGGAGGATTAGTAATGCTTTTTTCAACCAAGTACGCGTTCTTAAAACATGTCAGATGCAGACGAGGCATGCTCCACACGGTTAGGAGGTTCTGAGCTGAAATTAGAGTGATAGGAGAGAAACGGTACTATACAACAGAGCCTACTCAAATATACAAGGTTAATTCTAACCACTGCAACACGTAAAACCCTACTCAACTCCGAACCACCCTCAGTAGAACTACATTCAGTACAACAACCCGCAAAAGACAAATAATGAAAAAATGAGTATCCAGAACTCCAAACCAAAACGACGACAACCTGCATCATCACAGAACGACATTGAAGTCAGTCATCTACTAAAGGAGCACTCACATGAAAACCAAAGATTGGAAAGTTTAAATACGAAAACTGGAAACTAATCATAACCATTGTATTACAAATTTCAACGTTTGAGATTAAGTTCGGGACTTCCCAAACTTACGGTTAGAACTCTTCTTAAGTAAAGAATTTTCCAATTGGTTTTCAGTTTTCATTTCAACATTTGGTTTTCACCTGATTGCTATTTTGGACAGATAATTATAGTTGTTCATTTTATGTCCATGTCCAGCACTCAGCCAATGTGGATCCTGCACAAACATAACTAGCAAAATACAACACCGCTAATTTATCAAACTCCAGGAGGCGAAGGTTCTTACCAAGATTTTCAAAAGTCTCTGATGTTGGAAGTGCAGGTAATGACATTTCTGTAATGTTTAGAAGCTGGTGTTAAAGCCTATACATCGAAACAAACCCAAGAATCTTTATAAACAATGTGCGCAATTTTGGTTACATGTTACCTGGGGCACAAAGAGAAAACGATGACATTGTAGAAGATAAAGGCCATGGAGCTGCAATATTGTCGGTCAAATCACAAGTAAAGCTAAAGCCTGTTACATTATCAAGAACCAGATCCGAATACAAGCTTCGAAGCAGACACCCTGCATTTAAATAAACAAATAAAAATTAATACCAAGGAATTGTGAAAAGGTGGAAGGGGAACAAAACATATGAAAATGCTTACCTTGCTCGCCATAAGCTTCTTCATCACCCACAAAAAAATTGAAAGAAAAGTTAGATGCGATTAATAAGTTAATATAACGAAAAAGGCTGCCAAAATAAGATTATTAGCAGCATATTACCTTGGACACTAAAATCTTTCAAATCTACATCACAAAGTTGATAAATATTTGTCATGATCCCTCTTCTTCGTAACATGGACCCAAACAGTGTAGCACACAGTATTGCTTGCTTATTTGTAATCAGCATTTGATTCTGTATTCCAGACATGTAAGTGTTTAACGAGCTACAGCATGAAGGACTTGGAGCAGCTACGTTGCGGCATGCTTTAATTACTTCTGAAGGCTGCTTAAAATCCAAAGGGCAGACTGCAAAACAAATAATTACTTCACTAAAGCGAAACAACTAAAAACAGACTGAACTGCATGGGCAATATACACGTACAAAAAGATAGGTCAACACACGGTCATAAACAATGGTGTGACCAATTTTCAACCAATTCATGTCATCTCCATATCTATTCTGACAAAAATTTATACAATCACCAATCAAGCATTAAATCTTTTATTTATGTACATGGTCGGTGCTGATATCGCATAGCAAACATTGATTTGTAGATTTTTCACAGATTTAATGGAGCAAATGACCCTCATCTGAAACACGTCTAAGCTAAGGCAAAAGTCATGAAAACAAAACTTTTTGCAACACGGGTTTCTAATTGTCAATTACTTAAGTATAAAGTTTCACATGGAATAGAAATGGAAAAATATAGTTATACATCAAACCCATCTACCAAGGTTGACATTTTTGTTGAGGAGCCAGACAAGATATGTTAGTTTGATCAAAACTCTAGATGGTATTTTTCTGGTGACTTGGGCTGTGAGAATTTGGCCATGTGGCCCATCTATTGCATCCCCTTGTGGTCTCTGTCATATGCATGTTTTATACTCTGGCCCACATGTAGAAGTCGAACTCTACACGTAAGGGTAGTATTTAAGTGTAAAGTTCAACAACAAATAAAGAGAAAAAAAAAAGGTACACCTAAGGGAAAGAGTCAAAACAAAACTATAAGGGTTGACCTTTTTAGTTGTGGAGGTCGACATATGTAGCTCAATTAAAAAGTTCTACATTAACAACAAACCAGTTCCAATGGTAAACAAGAATGGAGTGTTTCATCATGAAAAGAAAATAGGGGAAGACAAACCAACTATCTACCCTTAACGAATATTGCATACAAATCTGAACATTCACTACAAACCAAAACAGTGATGTAAGTTACAGGCTACATGCGCTTCTAACCCCTTCATTTACTAGTACCATACTAATATATGTCCGCTCATGATTAGTTGCATCTTAGCCTAATAACATACTAACTCACTCAAAAGACGCTTTGAGTACATATATCTCAACCTAGACCAGCAACTTAGCCAGTAGCTAACCATGCAAGGTAAGCATTTAACGCTAATAATTCTTGCATTAAAGACACAACAAAACAGGGGGATACAAAAGGTTGGCGAATGATAACATTATATAATGTCACAACTTACCTTTGTTAACTTTACAGGCAGATAATATCCGGAATGCAGTATTTGCAGCATCTGGTGATAGTTTCCTAGAGAGGTATGAATATACCACTCCTTTACAATCGCTAAGAGCATCAATGTGATTAGACTCTCCAGCCAATTTGTTGTTCTGATTTATCTCCAATTGCTCCCCTGAAAGCCGAAGAGCAGCATCCATAATTGCAGGCTGACATACAGGCCTGCAACACTCCTTAAGGGGGTCAACAGTGCTACAGGCATCAAGCAATTTGGTTGTGTTCACCTTTTTCTCAAAGGTAATGATATCCTTCACAGGGCAAGATCCACCGGTAAGATTTGATGAGTTTACCGAACAAATTGTGGGTACTGTAATATTTGCCCCCCTGCTGGCTAATACGCTTATAATATCAGTAAAGCAATTGTCAGCAGTCTCACTATGCACTACCAACTTATCAGACTCAAGGCTGTAGAAACCTTGGAAAATGTGAAGTAAACTGCTAAGCTGTGGACAACATATTACATTCCCTACAAGAGCTGCCAAAGTTTGTGAACAATCGGATGCTGTTTTTTCCACTATACTTGACATGGCAGAGAAATTCACAGAGCATTTCCCGGTTAAAACTGGCTCATATGTGTGTGGAAAAGTTGGATACATTGGTGGCAAAGGCTCTCCTGAAAACGGGTAATGTGGAAGTACAGCAGGTGATATTTCTATGGGATAAAATTCACTACTAGGCGATTCTGCTAGTTCAGAAGTAGGATGTGGCATCTGAAACGCCACTACATCTTGTACACTGGATAACCAAATGGTAAGTAAAATTAATCCATAATGACAGAACAAACCTGCAATCAGATAGAAGCCACCCTAAATTATCCACGAGCAAAACTTAAAACTAAACAAGGTTACTCTTCTGGAGATAAAAGAAAATTTGATGTAGCAACAATCGTAGAAGTTGGCCATTACCCTTAAGACGGCAAATGGTCCAAGAACATTCCATAGTTCCACTAACCACATGGCACCATTGGTTTTTTAAATAGTACCCACCCTACAGCAGTTGAAAATATGCCCACAACAGGTCAGAGCCATACAACAACACCTGTACCAGTATAATCATTAGGATAGAATTCCAGAGCTGATCATGCATGCTAAGGAAAGAACAGCAACTGGCATGCTTTCACTCGGCTCAAAGAAGGCACCATCCAGAAAGAACATGAAACATCAAATTCATTAACTACAGATGGTAGGAGGTCTTCAGACACCTAGATCCCATATTCTATCTAGTGGAAGTTGAATGAGAGTTTTGGTTGGGAAGTTATTGATTCTTCCAATCGCTTACTAAATTAAGTCAAGCAATAGATATCAGAATCAGCATATGCATAATATGACGTAAAACTTATTTACCCTCAACCTCAAGAAAGCATTATCATAACATGTTTACTCGTCAAGCAAAGAGATATTCACACTAAAAGGAATTTGGAAATTATTACTGCCTTTTTTTATATGGGAAAATACATAAAATAGATGTCTACATAATGGTTTTGACATCAAACTTACTACACACAAATGTTTGCTTAATTTGTATGCATCAGTGGTTCTAGAGCTTGCATAAAGAAACCCAGATCAGACATTTTGCAACTTGCAGAAAACAAGAGCAGCTGAGAGCACTATACCAAAACTATCAACATTTCCTTTCATGAGTTTGCTCTAAATCAATCCTTGTTTGGTCTATTACAATACGGAGCAAACAACAAAGAATAAATATAAACAAAGAGGGCACTTTAAATTTGTTCTATTTCCACACACACAGATGAAAGCATAGCTCCATCAACGACTGACATAAGCTAGCCGCCATTGGGCTCAAACCATCAAAAAAAAAACTTAAAACATATCCTCCCCACACATTTTAGCAGCTACCCAACACAAGAAAACCCACCGACAAAAAGATTAAGCCAGAAAAATACCTGAAGATGAAGAGCCCATAGACCACGATACGGTGAAAAGGAACGATTTTGGGGGGTAAGATTGAAAACCCAGAAACATCAAATCTAAGCGAGTGTCGATCTACTGAAGAAGAAACAGTATATTGGTGCTTCCAGACTCAGTGAATGGAGTATGATGTTGGCCGGAGGTTGGTGGTGGAGTAGGTAGGCGGTGTGTATGCGGAGAATCAGATGGTTGGGATCTTAAAGTGGAGGTGGATAAAGGTGGAGGGGACTCTAACTTACCTTTTCTGGACTCTCAACAGTGAAGATGGAAGAACCCAAAGGCCAAATCAAACAGGACCCGGAAGATCTGGGCGGGTTACCCGAATAACTTCAATCCGTTACCCATGCTCCATGCTACGTTCATGTTAGAAATCGGAAGTTGGATTAACATCTAGTTTTTAATAAGGTTGTCCAGACCGTGCTGATTGATAGAATAAAAAAATATTGAATCAATTTTTCTCTTCTCTATCGGTTAGTACTATAAGTCAACAAGTCCAATAATGTCTTTTTACTGACTGATAGTTGTTGGATGATAGAGTAAATTAATATTTTCTTCAACAAAAGATTCGTAAACAAAATATTGTACAATACAATGCTCTCTAAAAAAGCCATAATGGGTTCCCAACCTTGTCAAAACCGCCGCCACCATCGGCGGTCACCTCGGCTCCGGTCTTAGGGGATGCCGGTAGGGGCATGGTCGGGTAGCCCGCCGGCGTTCTCTATCCTCGGT